>NSJW01000103.1:0-297009 GCA_019955255.1 Castanospermum australe
CTGAACTCGATCCTTAAGGGAATTTAAATCCCTTCCACTCGGACTAACCCGTTGGTCCTTAGTGTATATGATCAAATGGCAATAAAGTTTTATATTAATATAATTAAATTTATATATTGCTATATATTGAGGTAAAAAAAAAGGTTGTGTATATTTATTAGTGAACAAATAACAAATACTTTTTCTTACTCTTAGAGGTTAGTTTGATACAAAGGAAGAAAATAGAGTAAAAATTTTATAAATGAATTTGTGTACAATTTTTCACATAAAACTTATCTTACAACCTAGCTAAACAAGGAGGTTTAATCATCAGCAAATATATAAATAATCTCCTTTTGGTGTCATTCTCTTCTTTGCACTTTTGCATTTGTACTTTTTCCCCAATGTTCGAAATCTGTGGGGTTCAATCTGAAGGGTGAAACAAGGCAACTTTGCAGGGTTCAATCTGCTCGAAATTTTTTTTCCTCCCCAATCGATGAGTAAAACGGTGAAGAGTCTTTTTTGAAAATTTTTATCCTTCTTGTTTGAATCAGCTTTGGGGAGTTTGATTCATCAATTATGCTTTTTCGCTAAAAGCAAAAATTTCTCCCGAGATATTTCTTAAAGGGAGCCAAATGAGGAAATTTAAATAATTTAATCAATCCTTTCCGCTCATTTGAATCATCTTATAAACTTAATATGTGCATAAGGCTTTTTAATTGAACAGCAACACTAAATAAAAAATCTCAATCTCACTATTGGTAAAAAAAAATAGGCTGAAAAGAACAAAGTAAAGAAAAAAAAAACTGAAATAGGTGTGCAATCTTTATACTTTATGAGGTGGAGTTATAGAGCAATTATTATTATTATTATTTATTGTTATTATTATTATTATTATAAATGTTAAGTTTTTGGGAACTTACATGGTTTTGCCCACGAGTATTATGTAATTTGCAACTAACTCCCTCCCCTTGTATTGTAAGAGTACTATAGAGGGTTTTCTTTCCTTTTCATCAGGTGGAGTTGGGATGCCATTGTGCTGAGTAGGGATTCATATTGAATATTTGAATTTGTATGAGAAATGTTTACTCTATTTCAAAGAAATAAATGTTTGTTAGTGAATTTTGTTTTTGTTTTGATTCTTGTTTTTTGTTTTTCTTTTTCCTCTTCTATTTTATGAAAGTGAAATTTTCTTTGTTAAAAGAAAAGATTGGGGTGTGACTAATGTTTTCTACGGTGTATTGTGGAAGTAGCTGAGTTGGATGGATTTGAGAGGGCTATTAATTTCAACAATATAAAGGGTGTGACTTGTGGCACTCTTGCAGCTTGGACTGTGACGTGCTGCATTCCCTGTTAACGCTGCTAACAACTAAGACATTGCAAGGTAGTAATGAAAATATATGTTATAGTGTGACATAATTTGAAAGATTCGATACTTTGCAGTTTGCACTTTGCACTCATGTACTTAATAGGTTTTCTAAAGTTTTTTTTTTTTTAATAGAAGTGGCCTTTTATCGTGTTGTTCAACCCCGTTCTAATCAACAAATATCCTATAGAATACAAAAAAATGTTTAAAATTGAGAAAACACGTGCATTGAGGAAATTGTGGATTAATGTTATGGAAATTCATTGTCAAACTTGAAATGTATTAACTTCTCTTCGTTAATCGTAGAATTTATTGGAAAATTACAAATTGTTAAACCTCATTATTAGCAGGCTGAGGGGAAGGGAAATCAACTAAAGAACAATCAGTCCAAACTATGTCGCTCCTCTGCAAAATTTGGGTTTTGTTTAGCTTTAGCTTTGGCGATTGTAGAATGAATCTTGTCAAGTCATCATGGCAGGATTTTCCCAAGTCATGCACAAGGCTGTGGCAGCAATAATCGCTAACTGTTTGATTAGCAAAAAATATATCAAAGAAAATCTGATCAGCACAATTTTTGTTTATCTTGGCTGCACAAGCAATCAAATATTTTTGATACGCTGAGAGTGGCCCTGGGGCGTAATTAGTCTCAGTGGAAGGTCCCTGAGTTGGCCCATAAACTTCAGCTGAAATCCCAGTTTCGACCAACAAAACAAAACCAACAATAAAGGTCACGACCAAACAAAAGCCATTGAATGCTGCCATGTTTCTCTAGACGATGATCTTTTACTGTTGGCAGCTAAGAAACTTTGCTGGTCGTGGTAAGTGAATTAAAGAGTTGTATTTATAGTTAAAATTATAGTCTTAACATTTGCATTAATGATTTCTGTTAGTTCTAATGGAATGGAAAGTAGAAAATAGTTTGCTCTTTATTAATTCGTAAACGTCCATCCTTTTTTTTCTTCTAGTAACTTTTTTTTTTTCCAAATTGTAAGTTTTCATACAAATTATGGAATTGCGATTTTATATGGCAGTTATTATTTACACACAAAAAAAAATTGTAGTCGTTATGGTACAAACACCTAAACCACCTAACTATATGGCTTGCATGGGTTATAATTAAGTGCATTAATTGTAATTCATGCGAAGCACACAATCATTCCAACCAACACTATTCATGTGAATTTTCGGGATACTATGCTGCTTCAAGTGAAATTGTAACACTCTAATTGAGCAAGCAGAACACATAAAAAGATTAGTGACGTACAAGACAGAAACTTACAAAAGTTTATATGATACACCTAATTGTCGCTTGGCTGTGTGGAGTTGATGTGTCCATGCATCTTAATTTGCATCTCATTTCAAAAAAATCAGAAATATAATACAAAATTCATTGCATTAAAATTTTACCCACATTTTTGTCCCCATATCAAATTGATCCTAGCTTAAGTAAGTCAAAAATAATCTCCATATAAAAGTTATCTTCTATATTGCATCACCATATCACCGAGCGGTTGAAGAAAGAAGATCTCTTGCTTCTCGTCAAGAATATTTTATTGTAAATGAATATTTGATAATTGGTAAGTCTTAAATTCTTCAAGACTAATTTTGTTATTATCTTTTAACTCGCAAGCTAAACGAGTTAGACCTAGAGGTTGCCTATTGGGCCAAGCATTTTAAAAGAAAAATTATAAACATGTGAAACAAGGTGATATATATAAGTTAAACTAGCCAATCCAACGAGTTAACATGTGTATATATTGACCCATGTAAGCCTTAATTATTCATTAATTAAAATAATTTTGATTTTTTCTTCAAATGTTTATTGATTATTCTATATTAATTTTTTCTGGTGGGCTAAATGAACTGAAAATACCAACCATGGCAATCACTTCGTAGTTATCTTTAGTATGATAATAAATTTGCGGTGATATCAAATTTTTGTGATTAATTGAAATAAAGAGTGTGTTATTGCATTATTGTTACAAAAATGTTACTTTCATACATATTGCATAGGTTTGAATTGCAAGAACTACACGGAAAATCTTAAAATTCATACCAAGCTCAATTCAAGTTTTACGAAAATATAATTAAATTAGGTACTATTATATGTTGAGATAGAAAAAGTGATGTATATTTATTAGTGGACAAATAACTAATACTCTTTCTCACTCTTAGGAATGAATTAAACAACTGTCATTGTTCCTCCTTGTAATCCCATTAGTTTTAGAGATATGTAAGAATTTTAAGAAATAAGATGGATTTTGTCTTTCTTTTCTTTAAATATGAGCAAATGAGTTTAGAATCATATTTTTGATAATAGAAATTTTTATTTTCTACCATTTATTGACAACTACAAATTAATTTTTAGTAAAATATTTAATATTTAATTAATTTTTGTAACTATTGCTCCATTGACAAAATTTTGTAGATCTGACACCAATAATTATAATAGAGGTTGCCTTTTATCTTGCAGGTCAACTTCGTTCTAATCTTCAAATTTGCTATAGAATATGCTATAAAATACAAATGATGTTTAAAATTGTGACATTGTGTTTATAATTGAAGCAAACCAATCTAAATAAAAAAAAAATAGAAATGAAAAATTGAAAATCTAACAAAACTTATTAATTTTGATTTTATTTAATTCTCTTTTTATAAAAGTCAAATGATTAGGTTCGATTTTTCATTTTCATTTTCATTTTCAAAAGCAAACTTAAATAAAACTAAACTGAATTCATATATTTATAGAAAAACCAATTGATTTGATTTTTCCTCATAATTGAACCAAACTAAATTACGAATACCCTTATGTGTACATGCATGACAAGGAAATTATGGACGGAAATTCATTGTAAAACTTGAAATGAAATGTATTAAATATAATTCTCTTTGTAAATATAGTAGAATTTATTGAAATAACAAATTGTTAAACTTCATTATTAATTAGCAGGCTGAGGGGAAGGGAAGTCAACTAAAGAGCAATCATTCCAAACTATCTCGCTCCTCTGCAAAACTTGGGTTTTGTTTAGCTTTAGCTTTTGCGATTGTAGAATGAATCTTGTCAAGTCATCATGGCAGGATTTTCCCAAGTCGTGCACGAGGCTGTGGCAGCAATAACTATCAACTGTTTGATTAGCAAAAAATATATCAAAGAAAATCTGCTCAGCACAGTTTTTGTTTATTTTGGCTGCACAACCAATCAAATATTTCTGATACGTTGAGAATGGCCTTGGTGCGTAATTTGTCTCCGTGGAAGGTCCCTGAGTTGGCCCATAAACTTCAGCTGAAATCCCAGTTTCGACCAACAAAGCAAAACCAACGATAAAGGTCGCCACTAGACAAAAGCCATTGAATGCTGCCATGTTTCTCTCTAGACGATGAATATTTTATTGTTGGCTGCGAAGAAACTTTGCTGGTGGTGGTAAGTGAATGAAAAAGTTGTATTTATGGTTGAAAATTATAGTCTTAACATTTGTATTAATGGTTTCTGTTAGTTCTAATGAAACATAGAAAATAACTTGCTCTTTATTAATTAGTTCATCAAACGTCTTTTAATTCCTGTCGTAACATTTTTCCAGAGTTTTAAGTTTTCATACAAATGATAGAACTACGATCTCATATGGCAGTTATATTAATTACACAAAAATTGCTGTCGCAGTTATGATGAAACACTAGACCACCTAATAGGTGTTAGGTTACCAACTAATTATATAACTTGCATTGGGCATTAGTGCATTAATTTCAATTCATGTGAAATAGTAACCCCCTAGTTGTAGAAGAAGAACAAATAAAAAAAAAATTAGTCACGCGTCCAATACAAAAACATATAAAACCTAACTCTTGGGCGAAATGAGTTAGTCTCAGATGGTGAGGGGTAAACAATTGAAGGGAAAAGTTGTAAACATGCATAACGGGTTGAGATACGGGTTAAACTAGCCAAATTCATGAATTTGCAAGCGGGTTGACCTCTTGAAGTCTTAATTTTTTATTTTGAATAATTTAAATAATTTAATGTTTTTTTTTCAAATTTTTGGTGAGCTAAATGAACTCAACGCGCCAACCTTATGGAGCTAAGGACCATTCAGTAGACATTACGGACATAAGGACCACCCAGTAGACATTGACACTTAATGCATATTTGAATAAACTTATTTTATATTTAAAACAGTTTATAATTAAAATCTTACTGAAATGGTTTTTTAAAAAAAAAAGAACAAATTTTTTTTCTAAAAATAAACAGTTATCAAATATGCACTTAGTATTCGTTCCTTTTAGTATAATAAAAGATTTGCGAAGATATCAAGCTATTAGGCTTAGTTGAAATAAAGAGTGTGTTAGTATAGTAATAGATTTGCGATGATATCGAACTATTAGGCTTAGTTGAAATAAAGAGTGTGTTATAACATTGTTCTTACAAAACATTTATTTCTAACCTTAGTGTATATGAATTTTTGTTTGTATCCTAGAGTATTCTCTCACCCTCTTGGATGAAAGACTAATATGTTAGGGTATTTTTTTTTTTGTCATGTGTCGAAGCGGAGACCTATCTCAAGGATATTTGCTCCATGCGAAATCAAAACATCTTCTACTTGAAGGTCGATCCTTAAGGGAAATTATAACTCCTTCTATTCGGACTAACACCCGTTGGTCCTTAGTGTATATGATTGAATGGTAATAAAGTTTTACATAAATATAATTAAATTTATATATTGCTATATATTGAGGTAAAAAAAAGGTTATGTATATTTATTAGTGAACAAATAAAAAATACTTTTTCTTGCTCGTAGATGTTAGTTTGATACAAAGGAAGAAAATAGAGTAAAAAATTTATAAATAAATTTATATACAATTTTTCACATAAAACTTATCTTACGACATAGCTAAACAAAGAGGTTTAATCATCAGCAATCTATAAATAATCTCCTTTTGGTGCCATTCTCTTCTTTCCACTTTTGAATTTGTATTTTTCCCCAATGTTCGAAATCAGTGGGGTTCAATCTGAAGGATGAAACAAGGCAACTTTGTAGGGTTCTATCTGCTCGAAAAAAATTTTTCTCCCCAATCGAAGAGTGAAACGGTGAAGAGTCTTTTTTTAAAATTTTTATCCTTCTTGTTTGAATCAGCTTTGGGGTGTTTGAATGATCAATTATGCTTTTTCGCTAAAAGCAAAAATTTCACCAGAGATATTTCTTAAAGGGAGCCAAATGAGGTAATTTAAATAGTTTAATCAATCATTTCGACTCATTTGAACCATCACATAAGCTTAATATGTGCGTAAGGCTTTTTAATTAACAGCAACACTAAATAAAAACTCAGTCTCACTATTGGGAAAAAAAAGTAGGCTGAAAAGAACAAGGTAAAAAAAAAAAAACTGAAATATGTGTGTAATCTTTATACTTTATGGAGGTGGAATTATATAGCAATTATTATTATTATTATAAATGTTGAGTTTTTGGGAAATTACATGGTTTTGTCCACGAGTATTATGTAATTTGCAACTAACTCCCTGCCCTTGTATTGTAAGAGTACTACGGTGGGTTTTCTTTTTTTTTCATCAGGTGGAGGCGGGATGCTATTGTGCTGAATAGAGATTCATATTGAATACTTGAATTTGTATGAGAATCAAAGAAATAAATGTTTGTTAGTGAAATTTGTTTTTGTTTTGATGCTTGTTTTGTGTTTTTCTTTTTCCTCTTCTATTTTATGAAAGTGAAATTTTCTTTGTTAATGGAAAAAAGATTGGTGTTGTGACTAATGTTTTCTACGGTGTATTGTAGAAGTACCTGAGTTGGATGGATCAGGAGAGGGTTACTTAATTTCAACAACAATATAAAGGGTGTGACTTGTGGCACTCTTGCAGCTTGGACTGTGACTTGCTGCTTTCCCTGTTAATGCTGCTAACCACTAAGACATTACTAGGTAGTAATGAAATAAATGTTGTAGTGTGACATAATTTGAAAGATTCGATACTTTGCAGTTTGCACTCAATGTACTTAATAGGATTCTAAAGTTCTTCTTTTTTTTTTTTTTTTTAAGATCGTTTACCTATTGGTGCTGCACAATTCCAACCACCGCTAAACATTTTCTACCATGTATTAATAACAACAGTTTAATTTTCAATAAAATTCAATATTTGATTTAATTTTTGTATTTATTGCCCTATTGACAAAATTAAGTTCCTCGATCTGAAATTGACCATTATAATAGAAGTGGCCTTTTATCTTGTTGGTCAACCCCGTTCTAATCAACAAATGTGCTATAGAATACAAAAAAAATGTTTAAAATTGAGAAACACGTGCGTTGAGGAAATTGTGGATTAATGTCATGGAAATTCATTGTGAAAGTAGAAATGAAATGTATTAAATTCTCTTTGTTAATAGTAGAATTTATTGAAAAATTACAAATTGTTAAACCTCATTATTAGCAGGCTGAGGGGAAGGGAAATCAACTAAAGAACAAGCAGTCCAAACTATGTCGCTCCTCTGCGAAATTTGGGTTTTGTTTAGCTTTAGCTTTGGCGATTGTAGAATGAATCTTGTCAAGTTATCATGGCAGGACTTTCCCAAATCTTGCACAAGGCTTTGACAGCAATAATCGCTAACTGTTTGATTTGCAAAAAAATATATCGAAGAAAATCTGATCAGCACAATTTTTGTTTATCTTGGCTGCACAAGCAATCAAATATTTTTGATACGCTGAGAGTGGCCCTGGGGCGTAATTAGTCTCAGTGGAAGGTCCCTGAGTTGGCCCATAAACTTCAGCCGAAATCCCAGTTTCGACCAACAAAGCAAAACCAACAATAAAGGTCACGACCAAACAAAAGCCATTGAATGCTGCCATGTTTCTCTAGACGATGATCTTTTATTGTTGGTTGCTAAGAAACTTTGCTGGTGGTGGTAAGTGAATGAAAGAGTTATATTTATAGTTAAAATTATAGTCTTAACATTTGTATTAATGATTTCTGTTAGTTCTAATGGAATGGAACGTAGACAATGATTTGCTCTTTATTAATTCATAAACGTCCATCTTTTTTTTTCTTCTAGTAACTTTTCTTTTTCCAAATTGTAAGTTTTCATACAAATTATGGAATTGCGATTTTTATGGCAGTTATTATTTACACAGAAAAAAAAATTGTAGTCGTAGTTATGGGAGATACACTAAACCACCTAACAGTTGTTTGGGTACTGACAAATTGTATGGCTTGCATTGGTTGTAAGTGCATTAATTGTAATTCATGTGAAGTACACAATCATTCCAACTGATACTATCCATCTGAATTTTCGGGATATTATGCTGCTTCAAGTGAAATTGTAACACTCTAATTGTGCAAGTAGAACACATTAAAAGAAAGACAGAAAACGTTATAAAAGTTTATTGACACACCTAATTAAGTTGTCACTTGGCTGTGTGGAGTTGATGTGTCCATGCATCCTAATTTGCATCTCATTAATTTCAAAAAAATCATAAATATAATACAATATTCATCTATTAAAATTTCACTCACATTTTTATCCCCATACTAAATTGTCTTTTAAGCTAGTCAAGATATATTAATCTCCATATAAATGTTATATTCTATATTGCATCACCTTATGACTGAATGGTTGAAGAAAGAATAATCTCTAGCTTCTCAACAAGAATATTTTATTATAAATAAATATTTAGTTACTTGGCAAGTCTTAAATTCTTCAGGACTAATTTTGTTTTTTTCTTTTAACTCGCAAACTAAACGAGTTAAACTTGAAAGTTGCCTAGCGGCCAAGCATTTTAAAAGAAAAAATATATATAAACATGTGAAACGAGGTGATATATACAAGTTAAATTAGCCAATCCTACAAGTTAGCATGTTTATATATGAATCCGTTTAAGCCTTAATTATTCATTAATTAAAATAATTTTTATTTTTTCTTCAAATTTTTATGATTTTTTTGCATTAAGTTTTATGATTGGATAAATGAACTGAAAATGCCAACCCTGTAGAGCTAAGGACCTTGTTAACACGGTAGAAACAGACTCTTAGAAATCACTTCATAGTTATCTTTAGTATGGTAATAAATTTGCGAGGATATCAAATTGTTGTGATTAATTGAAATAACGAGTATGTTATAGCATTATTATTACAAAAATGTTACTTTCATACATATTGCATAGGTTTGAATGGCAAGAACTACGCGGAAAATCTTAAAATTCATACCAAGCTCAATTCAAGTTTTACTTAAATATAATTAAATTAGGTGCTATTGTATGTTGAGATTGAAAAAGTGATGTATATTTATTGGACAAATAACTCTTACTGTTTCTCACTCTTAAGAATTAATTAAACAACGGTCATTGTTCCTTGTAATCCCATTAGTTTTAGAGATATGTAAGAAGTTTTAAGAAATAAGATGTATTTTGTCTTTCTTTTCTATAAATATGAGCAAAAATGAGTTTAAAATGATATTTTTGTTAATAGAAACTTTTATTTTCTTCCATTTATTTACAACTACAATTTAATTTTTAGTTAAATATTTAATAATTAATTAATTTTTGTAACTATTGCCCCATTGACAAAATTTTGTAGATCTGGCACCAATAACTATATTAAAAGTTCCCTTTTATGTTGCGGGTCAACATCGTTCTAATCATCAAATTTGCTGTAGAATATGCTATAAAATACAAATGATGTGTAAAAATTGTGACATGGAATTTATAATTGAAACAAACCAATCTAAATAAAAAAATCAAACTAAAAAATAAAAAATCAAACAAAATTATTTAATTTTTATTTTATTTAGTTTTCTTTTTTTGAAAAAGTCAAATGATTTGGCTCTATTTTTAGTTTTCATTTTGTAAACCGAACCAAACAAAACTAAACCGAATTCATATACTTATAGAAAAATAAATTAATTTGATTTAGATGACTTTTTCTTTTAAAATTATACTAAAATACAAATTTAAATACCTCAGTGTACATGCATGACAAGGAACTTATAGATTGATATTACGGAAATTCATTGTAAAACTTGAAATGAAATGTATTAAATATAATTCTCTTTGTTAATATAGTAGAATTTATTGAAATAACAAATTGTTAAACCTCATTATTAATTAGCAGGCTGAGGGGAAGGGAAGTCAACTAAAGAACAATTCATTCCAAACTATCTCGCTCCTCTGCAAAACTTGGGTTTTGTTTAGCTTTAGCTTTGGCGATTGTAGAATGAATCTTGTCAAGTCATCATGGCAGGATTTTCCCAAGTCGTGCACGAGGCTGTGGCAGCAATAACTATCAACTGTTTGATTAGCAAAAAATATATCAAAGAAAATCTGCTCAGCACAATTTTTGTTTATTTTGGCTGCACAACCAATCAAATATTTCTGATACGATGAGAGTGGCCTTGGTGCGTAATTTGTCTCGTGGAAGGTCCCTGAGTTGGCCCATAAACTTCAGCTGAAATCCCAGTTTCGACCAACAAAGCAAAACCAACGATAAAGGTCGCCACTAGACAAAAGCCATTGAATGCTGCCATGTTTCTCTCTAGACGATAATATTTTATTGTTGGCTGCTAAGAAACTTTGCTGGTGGTGGTAAGTGAATGAAAAAGTTGTATTTATAGTTGAAAATTATAGTCTTAACATTTGTATTAATGGTTTCTGTTAGTTCTAATGAAACATAGAAAATAACTTGCTCTTTATTAATTAGTTCATAAACGTCTTTTAATTCCTGTCGTAACATTTTTCCAGAATTTTAAGTTTTCATACAAATGATAGAACTACGATCTCATATGGCAGTTATATTAATTACACAAAAATTGCTGTCGCAGTTATGATGAAACACTAGACCACCTAATAGGTGTTAGGTTACCAACTAATTATATAACATGCATTGGGCATTAGTGCATTAATTTCAATTCATGTGAAATAGTAACCCCCTAGTTGTAGAAGAAGAACAAATAAAAAAAAAATTAGTCACGCGTCCAATACAAAAAACATATAAAACATAACTCTTGGGCGAAATGAGTTAGTCTCAGATGGTGAGGGGTAAACAATTGAAGGGAAAAGTTGTAAACATGCATAACGGGTTGAGATACGGGTTAAACTAGCCAAATTCATGAATTTGCAAGCGGGTTGACCTCTTGAAGTCTTAATTTTTCATTTTGAATAATTTAAATAATTTAATGTTTTTTTTTAAATTTTTATAATTTTTGGTGAGCTAAATGAACCCAACGCTCCAACCTTATGGAGCTAAGGACCATTCAGTAGACATTATGGAAGATAAGGACCACCCAGTAGACATTGACACTTAATGCGTATTTGAATTAACTTATTTTATATTTAAAACAACTTATAATTAAAATCTTATAAAGAAAGTTTTTGAAAGAAAAGAACGATTTTTTCTTAAAAAAAAGAATTACCATGTATGCACTTAGTATTCGTTCCTTCAAATTATCTGTTAGTATAGTAATAGATTTGCGAATGATATCGAACTACTAGGCTGTAGTTGAAATAAAGAGTGTGTTATAACGTTGTTTTTACAAAAATGTTATTTTTAACCTTAGTGTATATGAATTTTTTTTATCTCTCAGAGTATCCTCTCACTCACTAGATGAAAGACTAATATCTCTTAGGATACGATTAGATGCCGAAGCGGAGGACCTGCTTCTCAAGGATGTTTGCTCTATGCGAAATCAAGCATCTACTACTGAGGTCGAATCCTTAAGGAAATTCGAAACCCTTTTCACTCGAATCAACACTTGTTGGTCCTTAGTGTATATGATTGAATGGCAAATAAAGTTTTATGTAAATATAATTAAATTTATATATTGCTATATATTGAGATAAAAAAAAAAGGTTATGTATATTTATTAGTGAACAAATAACGAAATACTTTTTCTTATTCTTAGAGGTTAGTTTGATACAAAGGAAAGAAAATAGAGTAAAAAATTATAAATGAATTTATATACAATTTTTCACATAAAGCCTATTTTAATGACCTAGCTAAATAAGGAGGTTTAATCATCAACAATCTATAAATAATCTCCTTCTGGCACAATTGTCTTTTTCAAGCTTTTGAATTTGTATTTTTCCCCAATGTTCGAAATCTATGGGGTTCAATCTGAAGGGTGAAACAAAGTAACTTTGTAGGGTTCAATATGCTCGAAGATTTTTTTTTCTCCCAATCTAAAAGTGAAACGGTGAAGAGTGATCTCTTTTTTTAAAAATTTTATCCTTCTTGTTTGAATCAGCTTTGGGGTGTTTGATTTGTCAATTATGCTTTTTTCGCTAAAAGTGAAAATTTCACCATAGATATATTTCTTAAAGGGAGCCAAATGAGGCAACTTAAATAATTTAATTAACCCCGCTGCATAAAGCTTTTTTTTTTTAATCAAGAATGTTCTCACAAAGTTTGACTCATTTGAATCATCTCGTACAAACTTTAATATATGCGTAAGGCTTTTTAATTGACAGCAACACTAAATAAAAACTCTCAATCTCACTATTGGGAAAAAAAAAGTAGGCTGAAAAGAACAAGGTAAAAAAAAAAAACTGAAATATGTGTGTAATCTTTATACTTTATGGAGGTGAGTTATATAGCAATTATTATTATTATTATTATTATTATTATTATTATTATTAGTTTTTGGGAAATTACATGGTTTTGTCCACGAGTATTATGTAATTTGCAACTAACTCCCTCCCCTTGTATTGTAAGAGTACTATAGAGGGTTTTCTTTCCTTTTCATCAGGTGGAGGTGGGATGCTATTGTGCTGAGTAGGGATTCATATTGAATATTTGAATTTGTATGAGAAATGGTTACTCTATTTCAAAGAAATAAATGTTTGTTAGTGAAATTTGTTTTTGTTTTGATGCTTGTTTTGTGTTTTTCTTCTTTCCTCTTCTATTTTATGAAAGTGAAATTTTCTTTGTTAATAGAAAAGATTGGTGTGTGACTAATGTTTTCTACGGTGTATTGTAGAAGTAGCTGAGTTGGATGGATTTGAGAGGGCTACTTAATTTCAACAATATAAAGGGTGTGACTTGTGGCACTCTTGCAGCTTGGACTGTGACGTGCTGCGTTCCCTGTTAATGCTGCCTAACAACTAAGACATTACTAGGTAGTAATGAAAATAAATGTTATAGTGTGACATAATTTGAAAGATTCGATACTTTGCAGTTTGCACGTTTGCACTCAATGTACTTAATAGGTTTCTAAAGTTTTTTTTTTTTAATAGAAGTGGCCTTTTATCTTGGTTGGTCAACCCCGTTCTAATCAACAAATATGCTATAGAATACAAAAAAAAATGTTTAAAATTGAGAAACACGTGCATTGAGGAAATTGTGGATTAATGTTATGGAAATTCATTGTGAAACTTGAAATGTATTAACTTCCCTTTGTTAATAGTAGAATTTATTGGAAAATTACAAATTGTTAAACCTCATTACTAGCAGGCTGAGGGGAAGGGAAATCAACTAAAGAACAATCAGTCCAAACTATGTCGCTCCTCTGCAAAATTTGGGTTTTGTTTAGCTTTAGCTTTGGCGATTGTAGAATGAATCTTGTCAAGTCATCATGGCAGGATTTTCCCAAGTCATGCACAAGGCTGTGGCAGCAATAACTGTTAACTGTTTGATTAGCAAAAAATATATCAAAGAAAATCTGATCAGCACAATTTTTGTTTATCTTGGCTGCACAAGCCATCAAATATTTTTGATACGCTGAGAGTGGCCCTGGTGCGTAATTAGTTTCAGTGGAAGGTCCCTGAGATGGCCCATAAACTTCAGCTGAAATCCCAGTTTCGACCAACGAAGCAAAACCAACGATAAAGGTCACCACTACACAAAAGCCATTGAATGCTGCCATGTTTTCTGTAGACGATGATCTTTTATTGTTGGCTGCTAAGAAACTTTGCTGGTGGTGGTAAGTGATTGGAAAAGTTGTATTTATAGTCAAAATTATACCCTTAGCATTTGCATTAGTGGGTTCTGTTATCGCTGATGAATAACAGAAAATAACTTGCTTTTTATTAGTTCATAAACGTCAATCTTTTATTAACATTTTTTCCCAAATTTTAAGTTTCATACAAATGACATAATTATGATTTTATATGGGAGTTATATTTACACACAAAAAAAAATTATAGTCCTAGTTATGAGAGAAACACTAGACCAACAAAGAAAATAACTTGTTTTTTAATTGTTTATAAACGTTCAAATTTAATTCTTATAGTCACATTTTCCCCCAACTTACTTCAGTTACTTGTGGACAAATAAGAAATACAATGTCATAACCATTGTTATTGTTTTTTGTAATCCCAGTTGTTTTTGTTATTTGCATGAATTTTAAGGAGAACGAAAACAACGTTTGTATTTTTTTTTCCATTAAATATGTGAAAAGTAGTTTATGACAATTTTGATAATATACTTATGTGACTGGGAAATGGGAATGAATTAGTGATAAGGGCTTTCAATTCAAACCTTACATTTGGTCAAAGCCTTTCGTTTAAAAACTTTAATTTACTAATAATGTACTGTAGAAAAAAATTTCTTTCAAATAAAGTGTAGGGAATAATAATCTAGCCTCTAATATATTATACATAAGCCCTACAATTGATTCTTCTTCAGCTAACGTAAAAATTAAAAAAAAAAAAAGAAAGGAAACGCGATTATGAAAGAGTAGCTTATTATAAAAGTGATAATGACAACAGATGATTTATTGTCATATATATGCCTAGTAATTTGAAAATGGCAAAGCAGTCGACAGGTCATGTACTAAGCAAAGTTGGTAGCTAGCAGAACATGCTTCTATAGCATGTGTTCAAGTGTGAAACCAATTAAGGATGAAAAGATAACAATTTGTTTTAATTTGCAGACAGATTTTTTGGTCTGGTCCAAAAGTGTGGGCAGTGCTTTGGTTGGCACAAGCCAACAGTAGTCACTCCCCTCCCCACATGATATTGGCTCAACTTTTATCTGCTTGCTATAACCCTACAAAGTTGCAAATTAATTGAATGTGCATTTCCATGATTCAACCTTCGAAGGCAACTATTAAGTTCTTATCTTCTTATTTTTTTACAGCCTGTAACCTTTCTTGAGGTACTGATGACTGTTTTTGCTCACAAAATATACTCCAGCAAGATTTGAACGCTTAAAATTATAAATAAAACATATCCTACTAGACTTGAACTTGTTTAACACTAAGCTGCACTCTTGTGTCTACTAGTAAATTCTTATTGGATTGCTTCAAAGAGATACATGCATGTTTGTTTCTATGGAAGTCATGCATTATTTGGTTTTTTCCTCTTGATATTGTTACTGATAAATGCATCTGAATTGGATTTTTCTTTTAAGAAGATCTGTTTGTCTGGTTTAATCATATGCCCTCACTCGTCGTACTCTCTTGGTGCTCT
The DNA here is from genome assembly GCA_019955255.1 of Castanospermum australe. NCBI lineage: Eukaryota > Viridiplantae > Streptophyta > Magnoliopsida > Fabales > Fabaceae > Castanospermum > Castanospermum australe. The sequence goes on from NSJW01000103.1 coordinate 15,734, forward strand.
TCGCTATTCCTCGACACAGAACGTGAATTGTCACAACGCCATGCCCATGGTATTTCCCATGTACCTGCATCAGTTTTAAGTAGTTCTACCACCTCTCTCTCTCTCTCTCTAATATTCACATTTCATCACGCCGTGTTATGTTCAGTTACATAAACAATATTTTACAGTCTTATATAATTTGACGATTTTAAACTAAAGTTTAAGCCGCAAACGTTTGAAAAGTTGTGTGGCTAGCTAGCTAGACATGATTAATTTTTATTTTCAATCTTGTAAGTTAACCTTCTAAAATTATGTTGTTTATTTGGGGGGATTAAAAATAAAAGGAGTGATCTACCAAATAAAAAATAAAAAATAAAAGGAGCGAAAGAGGAATGAGTTATCATGTATCTAGACAAGATTTTCAAGTTTGGTACGTTGTTAATTTTGTCCTCATTCTTACTGATTTTGATATTACATAATTTCAAACTAAGCATCATAATTGTATGAATCGAACCAAGGGTCAACTAATCATCGATTTGATTGCTAGTCTGGGGATTTGAAAAAAAAAATTGACAACGAAAAAAAAAACACAAAAGATTGTGCAGTATATTGGTTTGATAAAAACCGGATAGATTTTATAATGATTTTTTATTTGGTTCAATCTGATCAATGTTACTTATTTTTACTTATTTGATTAAATTTGACCGAAATTAATGCAAAAGTGATTAAAACTTTCAACTGTGTGGCCGAGTTCCGATTATGACTATGTCAAGCATAACTTAACAGATGTCCATTAATGGGGATAAGTGATGGGGTCAAATTATCCTAAGCTTTTTGTTTAGGCATTAAGACTAGGGCTTTATCCTCAAATTGGCATTAACAAACTGAGAACTTTGATCGTGGCTGTAGAACCCTCTTCCATTCTCACATGAGAGTTATGACTTATAACTAATAACATGTTTAATTTAACTTAATTTTTGTAAAAAAAAAAATTTTAAAATTTTTCACAAAATAATTTTAATGATAAATTAATTTAAATTTAAAATAAATTAATTTAAATATACATTTAATCATTTAATCCCCTTATCTTAATAAAGAAAGGCTATGGATGCTGCTTTTTCAGAGAGAAATTAGGGAGAAGAAAAAGAGAAGTCAACTTTTTGGCGGGAAAGACGGAAGCAGAAGGGAGTAGATGTCAAAGGAGCTTATCCATTATTTTGACAAAATGAACGAACGGAATAGGTTATTGTCGGAACTAATGAGATAAGAATCCTTGGCTTCACCAAAAATGTTTGCCCCGGTAAGAATATTATTGAATTAAGAAAAATTGAAGAAATAGAAAATAAAAAAAGTTAATTTTAAATATTTTAAATTTTAAAATAAATCTTTTATTTTTCTTTTATTTTTTTATTTTTTTTCAATCTAAACATATTTTAATGGTATAAAAATTAACAGCACTTTATTGGGGTATTGTGAAAAGATACTTTTGAAAATAATAAGAAATAGTATTCTTAGATTGTACCGAGAAGAAATGATATTCTCAGAAATTATATTTTTAGAAATGATATTTTCAAAAAATAACTATTATCACGTTTGATTAATCAAACATTTTTTAGAATGTTTTGATCATTGTCAACTACAGTCTTCCGTGAACAATGACTGGATTCCGCCAACTTATAATGATGATAGTTTGTGATGACGTGACAATAAAAAAAATAGATAATTTGAATATTTCATATAACATTATATTCTCAAATTATGAAAATATAGCAAACATATATCTGTATAAAAATAAAAGTGTGAAAGTATTTAACAAAAATCATTTTTCAAAATTATTTAAAAAAAATAGTTTTCAAATACTTACATTAAATACGTGAATCATCGTCCCCATATTAAAAAGGACCATTTTGCAAACCAAAAGTACCAGAGCCTGCGTCTTCCTCGGTTCGTTTTCTGAACGCCTTTGCAGCTTCTTTTTTTTTTTTTTCTTTTGGTCAGCGCCTCGGTGTGCAAGAATTTCTTAATGAAGATATTGTATTTTATTAATTAAACAACGAAGAAATCAGCATCTTTAGTGCTCATCAATCACCGTGAAGTCCTAATTACTTATTAACTTACTAAAATATTGCAGCTTTCCCACATGTTCAATTTATTACTTAACTGACTAAAAAGTATCCATATTCTTATTTTAATAATGCCATGCATTTTTGTCTTATTTTTTTAGACAATAACCTTTCGAGTAAGAACATGGAGGTGATGTATTTTATTGTGATTGTAAGTTTGTTATCAAGAATATATATAACATGCATTTAATTATGATTGTCAATTTGTTATCAAGAATATATTTATAAAGAGAATAATATCACGTACACACGTACACAAAAGAGAATATATATTTGTAAAGATAAAATTAAATGAGCGATTAAATTGAGAAACAAACGTAAGCAGTATCCTTAGAAAAATGCTGCATAGCACAAGAATTCTAGCCAAATACCAAATCAAATGGAACTTAACTATGGAGTTTCTGCTTTTGTTGTTTTTCTAGGAATTTCCCACATCAATTCAGTTCTGCATTTATAGCGAAAGGATCAGTATTTTTATGTTACATGTCGAAATAGGTATAATCGGCCTAAAATGATGGATTAGGCTGAAAATTTGATAGTTTTTTTTTTTTTTTTGTCAAAAAGATACCCAGTCTGTCATTTGCTATGGGCTAAGATGGACTAAGGTGTGTTGGCATTGGAGGCTATGCAATAAAAAATTAAATTATTTGTTACTTAACTAATGAATAATAATTATTTTTATTAAATTTTCAATTATGTTTCAATTATCTTTTTCAATCTGTATTGTGTATTTTCCTTTTTAAACAAAAAAAGTCATCATTTCATTAATAAATATAATAAATTTTATTAAATTTTGGTAGGATAACTTTTTTTTTTTCCGATACATAGGTTAACTTATCTTAATTCATTACTTTATTGGAGGTTAAGCCAATAATATTTTGATTTTTTTAATTAATTAATGTTTATTATATTTGATATTTTTTTTATTTGAAAAATTATATTTATATTATTTTTTTAATATATTATTTTTACACACTTTATATCATTATTTATTTGATAAATATTTGCATATTTTTTCTACTTTTAAGTATAGTTTGTACACAATGACCCTTAATAAATAATAAAATAAAAAAAAATATAATTTCATAAATAAAAAGATATCAATATAATAAGTACTAACATCATAAGAGATTAGTGCCATTATCCTTTTTTATAGAAAATGTTATGTATGAAAATGTTTTGATCTTTTTATGGAAGAGCCACCTTGACAATTTCATGTTTACTAAAATCGATATCTCTTACAGTGCTAATAAATCGCACGAAAAAATTGACAAGCTATTATGGAACATTTATTAAGGTTATCGTTTAAGATTAAATTTAAGAATCTAGGCGACGATCTTTGGGGTGGTATACTTGGATAGCTTTTATTATAAAGGCTAGATATTTGAATTGTTCTTAGAGTATTTAACCTTAACTAATAAGGATATTATTTAGTTAGGCTCATATTTATAGGTATATAGATCTATTTTGATAGCCAACCCTCCACGTTACATAAAAGAGACCCTCGTAATAATGATACCGAACAATTACTTTATTTTTTCTTTTAAAAACAAGGTTGATTTTGAAATATACTTTGCTTGCTTGATGTAGTATATAACAAACAAAATATGTTTAGTTGGCCTAATAACATTGTGTTACATTATATTTAGTACACTTTGCGGCTTGAATTTGTATAATTTTCCGTGAAAATGTCATCTGAACAAAGCTTTTGTATGTTAGGAACTAATTGATTTGTTTCTGTTTAAATAATTGAACCCAGTTTGATTTCAGTCAGTCAAATTTTTTTTGATCAAATATTTCTGACCATGACGAACTATCTCTCTAGTCTCTAGGCTCACTAGTCACTAGATCAGAGGCCCTGGCAGGGTGGCAGCTGACGAGGCCTAATCATTGACCGCCAACCTGAAGCACCTGTTTCCTTTCAACCTGTCGCTATATATATCGTTCAACCATTTGACCCCGTTCGAACCGGTTGCACTTGCACGATCTGATAGATATTTTATGAGATACTGATGTATATCAGACCCGCGCGCGCTTGCTCCTCTTGTTAAACCGAAGCTATACGGCCTCTGCTTCGCCGGAGCTTTCCTACGTTGAATTTTTCTCCGGCGATTCACCGGAGGAAGACGCTTCCAACTCCGTTTGAAGAGCTCCATTCAAATCAGAGTGAGTTTATAGTCATTTTCATTCTCTAGCACCTCGTTCTCCTCGAGTATCTTCCGGCCTCAGTTGGTCTCTCGGGTTCCGTTTCTCTCCGATCTGATTTTCCGGGAAAACTGTAATGATTATCCTTGGAAATGGGGGTTCTTACATTTTTTTACTAGAATTTCGAAGAAGCAAATGTTCATATTCATACCCTTTTTCTTCTTTCTTTTCAATTTTCCTGTGCTTTCCGGGGAAAATCGGTTTCTGGAGGTTGATGTCTCTCGTGGCTGCTTCTCATGTATAGATAAATCTGTTTGGTTCATTTACAGGTTGGAGTGAGGTTGAACGAATAAAGGCGGAGGCTTTTTATGATATTTGGTGGATTTGTTCAAATGGGTTCCCAGATTTCCTGTCTCTCGAGTCTTAAAATTTCATCTTTTGGAGCAAGCTTTCCAGGACCCTGTCTCTGATTCTGATTCTTCCCTTCCCCCATCCCAAACCTGAATCAGTTTCTTTCCCTTTTCCTTATTCTTTAGCTTCTTTTTTTTTTCTCTGTCTATAAACCTTCATTTTACTTTCTCTTTTCTCTTTAATTCCTACACCTGAAAACTGAGAAATGGCAGTGAAGGTAGCTACGACCTGTTTACAATGGTCGCAGCCAGTTCTTCCTCATTCCCCATCTTCTTCTCAAACTCTGGCCTCTGCAATCTCATCTCCTTCGTCCAGACGACAAAGCTGGGTCAGCAATGGAGGAGGAGGAACTCTAGTGTGCCGATTCGTGCACAGATTGGACCGGTCGAGCCTGTTTGGAGGTGCCCAATCGACGAGGCTTTACAGGCCTCGATCTTGCGAGTACCCACTTTCCATAGGTAGAAGGATACGAAGGGCCTGCAGCGCAAGCTTAGAATCTTCCTCGGATGAAGAATTCGCCAAGGAGATTGAAGATTTAGCCCTCAGGTTCCAGCTTTCCGAAGATAATACTGACAATGAGATCAATGCCATGGATTCAGATTCACAAGTCGTTTCTGATTCCAGAGATGATAATGAAAATTGTGACAGTTTCAGTGAAGAATTTTCCAGGGTCAACACCACTGAGCCTCTGCGGTTAGAAATCCGACTAGACACGCCGGATTGGAGCGGCGGCGGTGAGATTATTTCGGCGAATATTGAGCGGAAAGCAAACAGCGTGGACCTCCCGTTTTCCCTCCGAATCATTAAGAAGAAGTTGCAGCGGAAAGAAGGGTTCAGAGAAGCAGGGGAATCTGCTTATTGCTCCGTGAAGAAAGCCTTCTCGTCCATGGTGTTTATAATTCGGGAGCTCCATAGCTATATCCTGCAAATGAGGGAGATCCTTTTCTACGAAGATTTGCAAGGGATTCTCGCAAGGGTACAGAAAGAAATGCATGCGTCGTTCGTGTGGCTGTTTCAGCAAGTTTTCTCCCACACGCCGACTCTGATGGTGTACGTCATGATTCTCCTCGCAAATTTCATCGTCTATTCAATGGGTCACAAGACTCACAACACGGCCATCGCGGGCGCGGTTCCGCCTCCGGCAGCCACCGCGGAGATTGCTCCCGCGAATGAAATTCAAAACCAGAAGAACCACAAGTTTGATCCATCCGCAATCAAGACATTCTCAGTCTCCTCCTCAGCCGGGAAAACAACCTCCGTCGGCGGCAACAATGGCGGCGGCGGGAAGTCCCGGCCGGTGGCCAGCGACACAGGCGGCGAAGGCCGGTTCAACAGGTCGGACCGCTATCGCCGCACGGTCCTCCCCGATGGTGGCGCCTCTCAGCTTTCGTCATTGGGCACAACAGGGGAAGCACAGTCTGTGTCATCAGAGACAGATGCCAGACAAGAAGAAGAAGAAGAGGCAAGCCTGTGGAACTCCATGATCGGAGAAGCTTCGAACATGCAAATGGGTTCGCGGCGAGAAGCTCTCAACCACGACACCATGCAGCGGTTCGTATCGCCGGTGACAGCCAGCATGGAATCCGATGACTATGCGGAGTACCTGAGAACAGAGCTTCTCTACCAAACTGGGCTGTCTCAGGAACCCAATAACCCTCTCCTTCTAGCCAACTACGCTCAGTTCCTCTACCTCGTTGCCCATGACTACGACAGGTGCGTATCTTTTTTAACCATTTCTGTTAACAATTTTACTATTTCACTCTCATCTCGCTTACCAATTATGGTAGCTTTTTGAGCTCTTCTTATTTTCCAAATGGATCTTCACTGTTCTGAGTTAATTGTTCAAAGGAGTAATTCTACTCTCATCTTAACGAATTCCAATTCATATAACGCGTTTGCATTAGCGAAGCCTCACACGTTTAAATTCAGTAGCTTGCATTGCTATTTGCATAGATGTGTAATGTGTTGTTGAGAAATTGTTGGGAACACTGAATGAAAGCAGAGCGGAGGAGTACTTCCAGAGAGCAACAGGGGTGGAGGCAGGGGACGCAGAGGCATACAATAAGTACGCAAACTTCCAATGGAAGGTGAGGAAGGACTTGGGGGCTGCGGAGGAGACGTATTTGGAGGCCATCTCTGCTGAACCCAGCAACTGCTACTATGCTGCTACCTATGCTCACTTCCTCTGGAGCACCGGTGGCCACGACACTGCCCAAGAACTCTAATAATCATCGTCAACGTGACAACATCAACTAATTGAAACAATATCAAACTGCAGAATAATAACGCTCTAGTTATGCCCATTTTTTATTGTAGTAGTTATGTAAATACTAAATATAGTATTGCCCTTTTAAATGGTGGGAGATGCCTTGGGGGAAGAGATGCACGTGTTCGTGTTGGAAGCTAATGAAATGGCCAAATGGGGGCAAGAGAAATTCTTGTAAGTTCTGGAGCTGTTTTTTTTTTTTTCTTTTTGTTTGTTCTATGCAAATAAATGTAAAAAAGTATAAAAAAATTATGTTAAATTTGACTTAAAGTACTTATTTATCTTATATCTATTAAAACTGCGAAAGAAAAAGCACTTGACCTAAGTGCATCCAAGAATTTCTCACCGGGGGCAGTGCCGTTTAAACTATCTGTGGAGTGTGAATGGACCAATGGCAATGAGGATGATGGCTCGTGAGTCACGAGTCATGAAAGAGGATTTGCTTTTGCACATATTATCATGTTTATTTTCTTTATTTTTTTAGTTTTTTCAATAGTAGAATCACATGACTAATTAATCTTTTTCTTGTTAATATGATGGCTTGTTTGGATTAGACAATTAGGTGTGGTTGGATTAAAATTTATAAATTAATTAAGATGAATTTAATTTTATAAATTTAATTTTATTTATAAATAAATTTAAATAAAGTAATTTTTATATTTAATAAAAAAATTATATTTAAAATTTTAAAAATAAAAAATAATTATTTTAAATAAAATAAATATTTTAAAAATAAAAATATATTTAAAAAATAAAATAAATATAAAAATAAATAAAATAAAAAATAAATAAAAATTTATTTAATCCTTTAAAAGTCAAATTGTGTAGAGCAAATGTCTATCCAAATGCATATTAATTTTATATACCTTTTGTCCATATCCGCACTCCTTTATCTGGTATCTTTCACAACAACCTTTGTCCTCATCCTCCTTGATTTTTATGTTCTGTTTTTTCCTTTGATGTAATGCCCAAAATAAAAGGTATATATGCATGTAAAAACCTAAAATTTAGCTAAAAATTGAAGAAAGATTAGGATGGAGTGGGTGGATGAGAATTTCACTAAATCACTTACTCGTCCCAGTTACTTTCCACTCTAGTGGATGTTACACCAAAAAATGGGATAACATATACACCCAAAAAACTCTCGTGGATGAGAATTTAAATATAAAGTTTAAAATGAATTCATAATAAACTATTTTTAACAAAATATATAAAAATTAAATTTCTGATTTTGAGAAAGTTAAAGAGGCTCCAACATAATTTAATGTTCTAAAAACTGAATCAAACTGGCCAATTGGACCAGTCTAACTATGAACTAGTAAACTGGCAGGTTCGATCAGGCATATTGAACTAGTATGTCTCAGAATCGATAATGGATTGGTAAACCAGTATTGAACCGTCTAAATCGTGTGAACTGATTACAGTTTGGTTAATTCCAGTTCAACTTTTAGAATATAATTTTTGAAACCAAAATGATTAGGCTGAGATTCGAGCACGGAGCATGGAGTCCACTGAGGCAAACCATTGAACCATACTTGATATTCAAATAAATTGTACCTTTTCTTTTCTATATACTAACAAAAAGAGGTGTGACATCCACATTAAAAATACTTTCATCAAGAATCTGATATTGCTCCTTTAAATAACCATTGTTAACAATTGGTGTCAATAAGTTCAATATATTATGCTATATACTTATATTAAATTGTGTTTTTATTTTTTAAATAAATATATATGTGTATACTTAGGTTAAAAATTAAGTAAATAATTTTTAAGTCTTAATAAATTTATACACACTAATATTTTATTAAATTAAAAAATAAAATTATTTTAACATATTAAATAGAAATAAGTAGATTTATAAATAAAATATATTTATCAAGAAACAATAATTTTAATAATTTAATAAATCTTTGTGACATAGAAAAAATAAAATAAAATAAAATAAATTTTCATGAATAAAGATGAATATAAATAGCAAATGAGTGATATATAACTATATATATATATATATATATATATATATATATAATAAAATATATTTATGAAGAAACAACAATATTAATACTTAATAAATCTTTGTGACATAAAAAAATAAAAATAAAATAAAATAAATTTTCATGAATAAGGATGATATAAATAACAAATAAGTGATATATATATATATATATATATATATATATATATATATAATTATTAACTAGTATACATATTAAAATTTTAATATATATAAATATAAGTATATATTTAATTATATTCTAATTCAATCACAGTTAAACTATTAAATCTTCAATTCGTATTTTGACCAGTGACCGATTTAATTTTTAAAACCTTGACATAATCGGACATTTTTCTTTTTCATGATTAGATTACTCTTGAAAGACTGAAACTGTAATATAAGTCCACAACCTTTTAGTTAAAAAGCATAACTTTTCACTATTAGATCACGTGTTTTAAATTTTTTAAGTAATTTTATTTTAAAATATTATTATTTTATTTAAAATATTTGTAATTTTATTAAAAATTAGTGATATCGTTAATGGTTCTTTGCCTAATGATCTCTAAGTGCCATTAGAGAGCAAGTATCGGTAGGAGACTAGGAGTTTGTTTGAATAATTTGTACATCTATATTTGTCCGCATTCAATGGAGTTCAGAAGTAATTTGTACATTCTCACCGAAAAACAAAAAAGTAATTTGTACGATACAAACTTCCGTTTCATGTAGTTTTCAAACACACTGCTAACAACTTTCATTAGAGACATTCATACTGGAAATTTGTTGTTAAAATAAGTTTTCATATGTAAGGTTAATATGATAATTATTTTAATGATCGGGTTGATTAAAATTATTTTTTATAAGTAGTTAATTTTGTGTTGTAAGTATCTCAAATATCTTTCACTTACCTGACTAAATTCCTCTTATCTTATGCAGTAGTTACAAGAAGTTTACAAATCAAGATTACAGTATAATAGACAAAAATTTATATTAATTAATACAGTCCATTATTTAATTTATGCGACATTTGACAATTTTTTAATTGGTATTTTCAATTGCACTACGTACTATTGTGCGATTGGCACAGTGTGGTGGTTCTTTTCTTGACTATCCTTGCAGTGTTCTGCATCTTCCTCCTGTGTAATTGAGTTTGATTCTCATACTTCTTCTATTTTATTTTTTTTTTGGTATGATACTTCTTCTGTTTCTTTCATAAGGAGTTAGCTAGTCTCTCCTTGTACTCTCTTTTAATAACATCCAAAGAAGAAAAAAAAAACATTTTTGAAAAATGTACAAGTAACACATTGCATTATATCTAAAATATTTTTAGAAGATTAGACTAGGTTTTAGGCTGTGCGTTACACTGAATGAGTATCCTGAATTGATGTTTGAAAATATTTAACACCCTTAATGTATTTAATTATATAATAATGACTCACAATTGAAAATTAACTCAAATTTATGTTAATATCATTAATTACTCTATTATGATGGTATTAAGTAATAATTCAATATCAATTAAATATAATAATAAAAATATCAATGACTAATTTTTAAGCTTGAATTACCGAAAATTCAAAGTGATTTTAAAAAAATTATATTATTAATGAACAATATGGATTAATAGCACCCACTAATCCCTCCTCACTCCCTAAATTTTGTCCAAAAGAAAGTTCAGGAGTTACAGCATTATTGATTCCTAGCCATTGGATATATAGCGCACAATCAATGGCTGCTAATCCATGTGGCTTATTACAAGGCTTGGAATAAGCTTCAGTGTTTGTCCACCATTTTTTTTCCTCACAAACATTCCTTAAGACTTTCACTTCTCCACAATCCTAGTCCTTTCCCTTTCGAGTTTAGTTTCCTTCAAGCTCCTTTCATGGAAGTCATGGGAAGAGGAGGAGGTCGAGGTGATGAAAAAGGCGTTGTTCCAGTTTATGGGTGTGGAAATATAAAGGGCACCAACCCTTCCATGTATCGATGGGGCCCTCCTTTGACAGCCATAGACAGGTTCTTGTGGGGCCAACAGAGCCACTTCCCTCAGCAGCAACAGGTTGCAAAGAACAGCACTGCTAGTGTTTTCCCCTACGAATTCTGCAGAGGTTCAACCTACACGTTTCTGTGGCCAAACAATGAGGAAGCAAGCTTCATTGATGGGCTCTTAGGAAACGAAGAGCCTTTGAATTGGACAAACATCCACCAAATCCCCACATTCTGTTCAGAGGTGAAAGTTTTGGGGAAGAGTGCGAAAGTGGTGGGAAGGAGAACTAAGAAAGAGTCTTCTGTGTCTTTGATCAAAGGACAGTGGACTGATGAAGAAGACAGGTTGAATATAGAGAAAGGCTCCATTTTTCTTTTCTTGCATGTATTATATACATGCTCTAGTTTTATTCGTATATATATATTTGCACTGAACTTTTAAGGTGATTTTTATTTTGGTATAATTAAAGGAAACTGGTGAGGTTGGTGAAGCAATATGGGGAAAGAAAATGGGCTCAAATAGCCGAGAAGTTGGATGGAAGGGCTGGCAAGCAGTGTCGAGAGAGATGGCATAATCATCTGCGTCCTGATATTAAGGTCTGTTAATTACTATTACTCGCTTAATACTTGTCAATCTGGTGCTGTTTGATGCTAATTAATTTCTTTTCATGTTCTATACATTTTTGTTTTTTTTAAGTCTCTGCTTTAAAAAAAAAAAAGAAAAAACTAGGGTTAGTTGCTTGAACAATTTGGATCTTTCTTCTACAAAGTTTCATTGAGCATTAGAAATATTGTTATAACTAGTCAGAGTTTATCTATTATATTTCTTAATTGCGGAGCATCTAGATTTAGATTCAGATCATCAAGGATCTATTTTTGCTATAATCTGCAGGTTGATCCATCTACAGATCTTTCCTTTTTTATTTCTTCTTAATTACTGACAACTAAACTTCGTCAGTGAAAGACAAATTCTGGGTGACTTTGACATTTTCGTACGCAATTAATCATTCATAGTTTCCTATTTTACCATCGAGATCTTGCTTCCTCTCACAATTTCTTATTTTTCTCCTTAAATCATGTTATATTTTAAGATTATTAGTTATACTTCAAATACTTGGTTATTTCAACTCAAATAACTTGATAAGGTTTCCTCCATTATTTGCTTAGTTAGTGTTTTGCACGTGAATAAATCACACTATCTGAAGATGTGCAATTCATTCTTGCATGCCAATTACTTACCAAATATAAGCACCTTCTGGCGTTTCTTAATTATTCCATAATATGACATAAAGTCATTTCATATGATTTCCAGAACTTCTCAGCATGTTTGTCACATAAATAACTTTTTTCATATAATTTATAGAAATTTTGTTTATTGGTTCTTAGTTTGTTTTATAAATTTCAATTATAATGTAACGTTTAAACTATCATTTTCCTTGGCAACTCAACTTGTTTCAGAGAGATAGTTGGAGTGAAGAGGAAGAGAGGATATTAGTAGAAACTCATGCCAAGGTCGGAAATCGTTGGGCTGAGATCGCAAAGCGCATTGCAGGAAGAACAGAGAATGCCATAAAGAACCATTGGAATGCCACCAAAAGGAGGCAGAATTCAAGGAGAAAGCACAAGAAGACAGAAAGCTCTAATGGAAAGCCACAGTCATCTATACTTGAAGACTATATCAGAAGCAAAACTCCTAGCAACACCACCATCAATCCCACCCAAAGCATCATCACTGTTACAGCTACCACTAGCTCTACAACAGCACTCTCTAAAGACCCTATAGTAAACCAACTAAACCTTGTTCTCTCTGAACCCTCTGAATCTGCTACCAATGACAGTTCCTCATCGCCACTGATAGCAGATGAACCATATGATGATGAGCTGCTCTTCATACAACAACTTTTCAAGGAGGATCAGAATCAGCATCCGCTTGTCAATATTGAAGCTTTTAAGCACTCCAAGATGTCTTCCTACTCCTTGGATTTTTGTGACACTAATGGTGATGATCAGCAGCTCACTGATGTGGCTGAGTGTGGGTTTGTCTATCCCAACCCAAACCGAGACAAAATGCACTTAGATGATCAGAGTCTCCACCCTAGAGAGATCGCTTCCACCCCCATCAGTTACCTTCAATCTGATCTCTATCTCTCTCACTTGCTGAATGGACCTGCCAGTTCATCACGTTGCTGTGATTATGGGAATCAAAATCTGAACATGGGTTTTCAGCTGGAGGATCAAGATTGTTCAGAAGGAAAGAGAGAGATGGATTTGATAGAGTTAGTTTCTTCTTCTCAGATTTCCACTAGCAGCTTTTTGATATGATAACTTTTAAGGTTTAGTTTTGGTTTCGCCTTTAAAAATGGGATCAAAATTTAGGGATGAGGTTTTCATATAAAACTCATCTATGAATTTTTAACTCCACATTTTTAATGGTTTACCAAGCTGACCCTAAATCGGGTGTTTTAGTGGGTTGACAACTTGAAATATCATGAAATATCATGCATGAAAGGTATGTTACCATGTTAGGCTGTCTAATGATGTTACTTTGGTAGAGTTTGCTTATGCTGTGGTCTTATTGTGAACAAAGGGTACGTAATTGTTGTTTTGTTTTGTTTTTACCACTAGACTGCAATGATATTTCCAGGGCATTTACAGCTTTTCCTTAACTTCTGCTTCGGTTACGTCTTTTTGATTACTTGCTCAACGTCTTCTCATGAAGTTTGAAATTAAATGCTCGATAAATGATGATCACATGGACTTTAGGTCAAAGCTTAATTGCAACAATTCATTACGTGAACACTAATAATCGGGATTCAGAAAGGGCATATGCTGTGCATCTCGAATTAGATCCATTTGTGTCCGTAATGTTCTACTCATATAAGTTTAGCTATATGAATGCTAAGATTATCACATGAACTTTACGTCAAAGTTTATAAAAGTTCATTACTTCAACTCATAGTCGTGATTCATAAACGACAGATTAATTTTATGGCTCTCCAATTCGACCCATGTGTCCACAATGCTTCTCCTCTTAGATATATTATATTTCCGATATAGTATATTTCTAATAATAAATAATAATCATATAATGTAACATATATATGAGTTTAATCTAAATTTTATAAATTTTTTATACTATTATTCAATCATATAATAATGAATTATTAAAAAAATTTATTTGTAGGATTATGTAACAAAATTTATATAATTTATAATAATATTATCAATTATATAAATTTTGAGTGCATAAAGTACTAGTGAAAAGTAATCATTATAAAAATCTCTTCAACAGTTAATTAAACCATGATAATTAACAAATTGTTTTCCAGTTTCAGAATTACTAAATAATAATAAACTATAATAAATTAATTGTTTAATCTTAATTGAAACAATATAATTAAATTTATATTATTATCAATTTTTTAAACTAAAATATACCTCTTAAAATATTTAACTTATTACTTAATTTAAATTCATTATTTATAATAGTATTCATATTGCATTTTTCTACTTTTTTATATGATTAGTATTTTCAATTTCAAATCTTATTTCTTAATAAGTGTTAATCCAATTTGCTTTTAAATTCATTCATTTTTAATTTTATTTTATTTTTATATCTCCATTCATCTAACCCTCTTTAGCGTGCTTAATTTGGTTGGTCGAATATGTAGACCTCTAATAATTGACATTTTCTTAGAGATCACATATGTAATTAATAATTGATTAAGTTTCAACAATTAATAGATTAAATAATAGGTACTAGACAACTCTATTTATCTTTTATGCGGCCACTTATCAACAAGCAAATTGTTTTTGATGAAAAAGTCCATCTTTTTTTGTTAAATTGAAGACATCCTATTTAATATACGTATGTTTCCTAATGGGAAGTTACGTTGAATTGTATAAATTATTTTTATGACATTATTTAATTTAATTACTTAATTTAATGAATTAAACTTAAATAAAAAATATTATTGATTCAATGTTGGATCCAATATTATATTAATAACAATGCTTCGCCAAGTATAGCCTAAAGTTAGCAACTTATGATATATTTGGATTCATGGTGGGGGGAAAAAGATTGTTTAGAAGTATAAAATTATTCTTCAGCCTTTATTTAACAATTTTGGCTTCTATGCACGATGATATTTATTTCCTTTTGGGTGTACTATAGGTATGATGTTGTTCGTTGCAATGACCTTGGAAAAAGAGGCTTCATTTGATGCTTTTTCTAGTTTCTACGTTGCAGGATCTACGATAGTGATGGAGTTTTCTCCTTTTTTTCAGGCGGTGTAGAGTGGGAGCTAGCGGGTAGCGTCTCTTTTGATGAAGCCAAAAAGGAGAGAATCGTCTAGGCTTAGGCAAGTTCTCGTCAGGGAGTAAGATTTTAGGATAAATTATAAGAAACCTCTCAATAATATAAGGTATGTATAGAAAATTTTTTAGTGTATTAAAACTTATTAATATACTTTTTTTAATTCACTAAATTATGTATATTAATTCTTGACAAAAGAGTTTTTTTTTTTCACGTACATATAGAATTCAATTTGTATTAATATATAAGTTCCGCTATTGCTCTTTTTTTTGTTTTTTTGTCAACTAATAATCCCTTCTGATATGCTATAACAAGCAAGACGAAGCAAAACTCCTGTTCTTCTCCCGTATGAGAGTGATGGTATTAGTGTTAAAGACATATTTTTTGGATTTATTCAAATAAAAATAAATAAATTACGAAACTTTAATAACAATTGAAACTTTAATTTATATCATGTAATTTTTAAATTATGCTCCAAGTTCCATATCACGACAGACACACACTAAAAATAAGGAAAAAAAACTATGACGTGTCAATTAATGATTTGTTGAAAATGATCAAATACCTTGGATTATGTCAAAATATTACTTAACTAGAAACACTTAAAGCACAAATTAAACTTAGAACCCACGAGGGCCGCTCGATCAATCACACACTGTACACAATCACAAAGCAAGGGAGCACAGCCCTAGGATTAAACACCAACAGCTCCTCCTCATCCAACCGGGTGCACACTTCGCTCCCTGTCGGCGCCACCACCGAATCAAAACCCTCGTCCGGTTCGCACCCGACCCGCCCCGCGATGACCCGGCACAGCAGCATGGCCCGCTTGGCGTTCATGAACTTGAACTCGTGCTCGATGTCGTCGGGGATGGACACGTGTTCCCTCCAGGCGGTTGATAGCGTGGAGATTCCGTCCAATTTGGGTGAGAACCCGGACCTGATGATCCCGCGGATATTACAAAATTGCTGGCCACACATCGCGGAATCCCCGTTGAGTCCCAGGTCGCAGAGGAACGTGGAGCAGTGGAACCGCATGAGCTCGTTCCCGTCAGCGATGCACCTCTCGTCCAGCTTCCTTACGGCGCCGTTTCGCGCCGCGCTGGCCTTCACCGTTTCCCTGTACTCTTCGAACATGGATACTATTTTCGGGCTGTTGTGGATCTTTAGGATCCGATTTATTGTGGGGCGCTTCTCCGTGTTGGGCCAACCCGACTTGAATATTAGCTGCACGACGTTCTGACCTGCATCCGTTTCGACGAGCTCCGACACGGCGTGTTTGGTCGCCTGGTGCTGTTCAAGGATCTGCGGTTTCTGTAGGATCTCGCCGCAGGTGGTGCAGGGGAAGATGTCGTTGCGGAGGGGGAGGATAAGGTTGTTGTCGGCGGAAATGCCGGATTCTGGGCGAGACCCGGATGGGTTTCTCGGTGGAGGATCCGGAAAATGCGAGTTGGGTTGCGCGAGAGGGGCCAGGGACTGCTGAGAGGATCTGGTGGAGGTCAAAGAAGATGCGGTGACGGTGGTGGTGGATTGTGGTGATGCCTGGGCGGTGTTGCTGGTTTTGGAGGAGAAGAGGTGTTTGATGAAAGTCAAAGAAGAAGAGAGGGCCTTGTGGTTTTGGAATTTGGGATGAGGAGAGGGCTGCGACAGAGGGGAGACTTTGCGTTTCTTTGAAGTGGGTGTGTGGTTGTCTTGTCCTCCGCCGTAGCCGGTGGTGGGGAAAATGAAGCAGCCAAGGTGTACAATGAGGATGAGAAGAGAGAAAAGCTTGGTGAAGAAGGTGGCAGTGGTTGCCATAAGTTGCGCAAAGAGAACCTTGGGCTGTGTGTGGATATTCTAGTTTCTGAGTAGCCAGGCCATCATGAATGGGTGGAGCAGGGGAGATGGGTTCTTCATTGCATTGGCATTTAGCAGTTTGAGAGGGAAAAGCAGAAGAAAGTGTTGAGTGAAGACTGATAAGGGAAGAAAGAGAACACAGACAAACGAAAGAGAAAGAAAGGAAGAAAGAATGAAATGGGGGATGCGAAAGGTTGGGGCTTTGGAACAAGAATAGAGCCGGAGACTATAAAGAGTAGGTGGAAGTGGGACGCAACTTCAGCTTCATAGCCTTAGCAATTAGCATTGATCTCTCTCTCTCTCTCTCTCTCACTGTAACTGTGGGTGCTCCAGACAAAGATAATTATAGGAGGAGTTCGCGGGCTGTGTGAACAAGTGTTGGCTTGATTGATGATATCAGCTTTAATCCAAAGTAACGGTCTGTCATATACCTTCTTTTGTTAATTTTCCCTTCAATTCCGGAAAGAAAATGATTCTCTAGCTATCTAGCAGCACACGGATAAGCAATCATGTAGCAAGAAAATTGGAGCCACCTGCAATTCTAGAAGAGCCCCTTGTGCACATTAAATCGTGTATGTTGCATTGCTTTGCACCCAATGTTGTGAATTGCTCTTTCAACTTGTTTAAGTAAGTCACTAATGCTCTCTTAACACCATGCAGTGCAGCTGAAGAGATTTCTAGTTTTTCTTTTTTTTTTAATAAAAAATCTTTAGTATATAAACACTAAAACAACAATATATAACGAAGTATCGTAAAATCTGGATGTTCAGTTTAGAACTAAGAATTTAGCTAGTTTGGAGTAATTATTAGAAAGAACAACTGCGATGATACGTAATCAGATGTGTAAAACAATACTTAATAAATAAAAATTGATGTCAATATTGACATCTCAATATCTTAAGATTGCTAAGTACAAAATTATTCATAACCTTTCGTGTAACAATTTAAATTGTTGAAATGAATAGGAGTTCAATTTTTGTTGATTTCATTTTTTTTATAATTAGTGTATGTTTGGTATAAGAGTAAAATAGGAATAAAATTTTTATGAGTAAGTTTTTTATATAATTTTTTATAAAAAATTCAACCAAAAAATTTTATCTATATTTTCATCCACATATTAAACATACACTTAATGTAATTTCAGTAAAAGATTATTTGAATTAATTTATTTTGTACTTAATAATTTATAATTAAAATTTTATTAAAAAAACTTTTAAAAAAATAATTTTTTTCAAAGGTTAAGCTAAACCAAACATGTAGAAAATGTCCTGCTTCAAACTTAAAAAGACTTTCGCTGATGGAGCGTATTGAGATTTAAAAAACAAAACAAAACAAAACCATTCCCATGTGCATGTTACACTTATGCTTATCTAGTCTTTTATAGTTTAAGGATTCGAGCAGTGAAGACACTTTGTCTCTGATTCCCTGTTTTCCGATTTTGGTGCTTACCTTATCTCCTTATAGATTTGGTTTGGTATATTGTATAAGTCATAAATATTATAATATAATTAGTATTATATATTTTTATATAATATTTAGATAAAATATTAAATAATATAATATTTTAATTAAAATAATTTATTTAATTTTAATTTTATAACAGATAAAAATTAAATTATTTTATTTTATACAGTCTTATATAATTAAAATTAAATAAAATTATTTTAATTGAATAAATTAATATCTAATATCTTATTTAAATATAAATAATATTAATTAGATTATACTATTTACTCTTTTTACAGTAGAAAATTTCTTATATAGTTATAATAATAGTTCTGAAAATCGAATCAGACCAGCCGGTCGAACTGGTTCAATCAAGAACTGGACTATTAGCTAGTCCGGTCAAACCTCTGTGACCGATCTGCTAAAAACTGGCTATAGAACTATCAAACTAGATGTAAACTGTTCAAATCGAACAAACCGGTCACCATTTGATTATTCGCCGGTTCAGCGCTTCACTTCCAATTGAACAAAACTACAAAAGTTTCTTAGAGTGATTTGAACTTAGGACGTGGGACCAATCAACAAGCGGTTCTGTCACTGTACTAAATGGACTTTAACTACTTAAAGTATCTTATTATATATTTAATATGAAATTAAGGCATGGTTCTAACTTTCAACAAAAAATTCTTAATTCGAACTTAGAATAAGAAGCCAAATAAAAGAAATATTATCACTGTTCCAGTACAACGTTTATAATATATGATATATTATTATATTTAAAATATATATAATTTTAAATTAATATAAATATTATATTTTAAAATATAAATACATATTTAATTATATATTAATTCAACTACGATTCAATTACGATTAAAATATTAAAGTGTAAATCAATCTTTTTACTGAGTTAATCATCGGTTTGATTTTCATATCTTTGATAAAGTGAAATTTTCTCAATCCCCGCAAAAAGAAAAAGTTAAAATTTTCTCTACAATTACAGCGTAGTTATACACAGAATAACCTGCATGATCCTTATTATTTGTACTGGGCTGTGTCCTTGGCGCACAGACATGTTCATGAAAATGAAAATCCATCGTGGCATTTTGTAGAAAATAACTTCGATGGAAGTTTATAACATTCTTTTGAGGGTTTTTTTTTTTTTTTGGTTTTAGTTTTTAACTCTTCTGGTCACTGACATATGCATACTGGGAGGTACAGGGAGAGATTGAAATTTGAGAGCCTGCATGAAACCAAGGCAAAGATGCCAATCCCACAATAGATTTCAAATTTGGAACTTTCAATCTTGATAATATGTCTCTGTTTAATATGCTATCGCAATGTGCCCCAGAATTACAAAGGCCATTCATCTGCACCTTTCTTTGGCTGAGTACTTATGTAGGAGTGAGATTCTCAAGTAGTCGATAATTTAAAAAGATTTAGAAATAACCACTAAATATTACTTCATAATGGTAACTACACAGTGATTGAGGACCTTACCAAAATAGTTTGGTCACATACGCTTCAATTATATCCAAGACTCATCGCCCCTTTATCACCTCCACCCTCTACACTAGCTAGCACAGGAAGGAATAGGAGATAAGAGAAGCATGAGTTTCAAATGCATCTGTATCGTGTAATTTTGTGTAATTGTGCTGTATGGCCATTTATTTTGTTTCAAACACTTCTAATGCACACACTCACCTGCAATACACTTCTAGTGTTTCTTTTCTTTTCTTTTTTTAAGCGTTGCATCGTGCATCAGTAGCTTGGACTTGATTAACATGTAAACTTGTAATACAAGACTACCTGAATGTAATGGAGATGGTTCAGGATTTGAACCCTCAACTTCAGATTCACAAGATAAACAGGTTGCCATCAGAGTTAGGCCACACTATCAAGTGGTCATGATTCTATTTTAAAGCAAAAGAAGTTGGGTTGGAATCAGAGATAACTTGGATTAAACGGCCATAAAATTGTTAATATCTATTAATTACTTGCATTTTGCTCTCCTTGAAACAAACACATTAAATTTTCTAAAAGTCCAAAGTAGATGCAAACAAGTTTGTGCTATAAAATTGTAAGCAGCAAGTGGTTTTTACATGGCACATTACCCACAACTACTGCTCAACAACAATCTTGGACAAGTGACCTTGTATAAACTTTGTTAAATGTAAGTTTCCTTGACAATTTTCCATTTGATATATGTATCATCATCAATGTTCTGTCGTGGCATTCATGATGAAAGTGGGCTAGAGACAGACAAGGGCTTCCATGTGGGCCGTAAGATATCTTCCAGAGCTTGTAGCTTTGTCTCTGGTGTGGGTCCAGATGATCTTCTCGATCCTTGCCCTTATAAAAGCTATGTTGATCCAAAACTTTTCTTGTTTATGGATGCATGCCATTGCCACCTGACGTCCTCTACTCTATCTGTGTCTTAACATCATTTTGGTTTGGCCGTTGTATTCTGATGATATGTGAGGCAAAGGCCTTTGAGTGCCTTATTTGACCTTGATTTTGGTTGAATTGACACTCACAGTTAATAAGTTCAATATTTTTTAGTTTGGAGGATTCAGAAAGTGAAGGTTTATAGGGTTATAGGATTTTTACAATTATTATTATTGCTAGGTATGGTCTAATAAAGTTTCGGAAATTATTTTCTAAATATTTACTTCACATGAAATTAAAGTAGAATCATGCCACCAAAATACCAAAGTGAAATCATGTTTTTGGGTTTACTAAAGTATGGCATAAATAAGTGGTAAGTCATGTTATAGTCTACTCACGCTCAATCTTTTTTTTTTTTCCAAAAAGCACTTAATATTAAATTCAATCTTTTATAAATTTAAATACTCATACTTGTTCATCCCTAAGGTCTTAAGGACTCTGTTATTAAACTCAAAAAAAAAGACTATATGTATATTTAATAACAGATTAATTTTAAAAAAATTAATGTGACACAACGGTTGAATGTAATATTGTGAGAATAATTTACAATTTTTTTCAAATTATTTGCCATGCAAAGCTAAGATTCGAACTTGTAATGGTGGGCTTAACCGCGTATAAGATTTACTTTTACACTATTCACAATTGTAATTATAAAAAATAAAATCTGTTTAAAAAAATATAAAACTAGCATTTTTGTAATGCTAAAAAGGATTGGACTAGATTAGGAGGACATTAATTTTATCTATTGACTTACAAATTATAAATACATGCAAATTATTATCGAATTTATTTGGGGTATATCTGAATAAAATTGTCCCATTAAACGTATTCATTAGCTGATAAGTGCCTTTGACTTTGACCATGTGGTTGACTCCTAAAATAGAAAAATAAGTGCACTAGCTTGCCAGTTAAAGGGGCTTTGGTTAACGTACCCAGAAAAAAACAAGGAGCTTTGGTTAATTGGTTCCCCTACTACCCTTTAAACAAAGCTTCTCTCGTGTTTTGGGGTCTTCGAACCTGTGGAAAGGGATGTCTAAAGCTTGGAATCTGGTCAATGAAGGAATTTCTTGGATTTTAGGGGATGGTACTCAAGTCAAATTCTGGACAGATTGCTGGGTCAAAGACCTCCCTCCTCTTGTTTCGCTGGCTACAGGTTCTATTTCTGAGGAAGCTCTTTCTCTTTCAGTTAACTATTATGTCTCAGATTCTGGTAGTTGGAATTGGTCTCTTTTCAGAGGTCTCCTTCCGCAGCATATTTGTGATTCTATTGCGGCCATCCACCCTCCTCGAAGTGGCATTGGTTCTGACTGCTGCAAATGGCGTTTTTCTAAGAATGGCAGGTTTTCCTTGTCTTCAGCCTAATCTATGGCAGCAGGCCTTCATCAGGGAACTTCTGATGCTATCTGGAGGAAGATTTGGGCTTGGAAAGGTCCGGAACGAGTTAAGACGTGTCTCTGGCTCTGTAGTCATGATCGGTTGCTCACTAATAGCAGAAGATGTCATTTGCGCACTTCCAATGATCCTTTATGCCCATCTTGTAGTATAGAAGAGACTTCTTTGCATGTGCTGCGTGACTGTAACCAGGCGGCAAATGTTTGGCGTCGGCTAATCAGTCCCCAACACTGGGCGAGATTTTTTTCCCTTGAGCTCCAGGACTGGATCATTTTTAATCTGTCTTCTGAGGTGGGTTATCCGCGAGGAGTTCATTGGAGTCTGGTTTTTGGCATGACGATACATTTTCTTTGGCAGGATCGTAACCTCCGTATTTTTTCCCCTGAGAAGCGTGATTGCACAGACCCTGTCATCCGGATCTTGGCTCGTTGTAAGGAAGCAGACCATGCCTTTAAACTCAATTCCGATTCAATTCAGAAGTCTCGCCGGGTTTCAACTTTGATAGGCTGGGAGTTCCCGCCAACGGGATGGTGTAAGTTAAATATTGATGGAGCAGTTAGCACATCTACCTTGTATGCGAAGTGTGGTGGCTTGCTTCGGAATGATTCTGGCAATTTTCTGCATGGTTTTACTTATAATATAGGTCCTTGCTCCGTCCTTGAAGCTGAACTGTGGGCTATGATCAAAGGCTTAGAAAGTGCTTGGGAGGCTGGTGTCTCTAAAGTCATTCTCGAATCTGATTCTCGTGAAGCTGTGTTACTTGTGCAAAATAAACACATGGCGAATTTAAGTGTTCTTCCTCTTCTGAGAATTGTCCAATATTGGCTATCTCGTGCTTGGCAAGTTCGTCTGCAACATTCTCACCGTGAAGCAAACCGTGCTGCTGACTTCCTGGCCGCTCTTCCAGCTTCTCATGCTAGTTTTTGCTTTTATTCTAGTCCTCCTGCAGGTTTGGGTGACATCCTTAGGGATGACGCCTGTGGTGTTAGCTTTGTTAGGAGTATTGTTCGTTAGTTTTGTCTTTATTTTCTTGCAGTACTAAAAAAAAAAAAAAGCTTCTCTCGTGTTTTTTTCTTTCCCCTTCCTTTCTACCATGCATCTAATGTTATGTTGGGTTGGGAAGGGAAAATAAAAGAAGGAATAGGTTTATAAAAAAAAAAAAATTTATTTAAAAATTTTATAAAAAAAATAAAAAATAAAATTTTTTAAATAATTTATTCAAAATTTATTTATTAATTTTTATAAATATTTTAAAATTATTTTAATTTAAAAAATTTTAAAAAATTATAACATTTAAATAAAAAAATAATTATTTAATTAACCTTTTATTCTCTTCTTTTATTTTTTTTTATTTTCTTTAAATCTCATTATTTCTCCTTCCTTTTAAACTGCCAAAGATAGTCAAAAGGAAAAGCTGCTGACAGTTTTATTACAATGTGGTCACTACGGTTATGGCATATGATGCAGCCACTTTTCTTTTACAAGCGAGTATCAATATTTTTTTCAGTGTACAAGAATATATTAAAATATCGAAATATGCAACGGCTCAACAATGAAAATGAAATCTCGGAGGCCCCGTCACATTAAGACTCCTATTTAGCACTAAATATGATTATAGATATACAACTATTTATAAACTTACACTTAAAAACTTAACTTTTAAGATGAGTTTAGTCCGAACAAATAAGTAGTCAAAAATCCAATTCATATGAGAGTATGTATTAAGGTTATAAAATTGGTCTCAATTGATATTTAACAAATTAAACTTCTTTTTAAAAGAAAGTTAGATATTTAAGCGTGTAAATCACAAGTAAAACTACGGTTTTTAAACAAAACTTTGAAGATAGTTTTTAATCATAAAACCATAAAATCCAGTCGAATAAACATGAAACTTGAACCCAACAATAAAAAGCAAGTTGGGCACAAAGCTAATAATGTTTATGCCACGCCACACTTGGCCAGCATAATATGCATACTTTATGGTATATGTGTCACATATAGTAGAAAGAATGACGGAATATAAACCGAGTTCATGATTTTTAAAATTAAATGAAAGACCTCACCAACATTTGTGTCCCCATTTCAAGTGACCGACTTTATTCATATCCGCAACTTAATAATGAAAAGCATGCTCTTAACTGTTAATAAATATGCATGTTATTAGGCAACTTTAATTGTTGCTTCTATCTTATCAGTTACTACGTACACACAAGAAAGTAAGTCCCGCTGATAAATGTATATATTGAGCCTACTCAAATCGTTGTTTATGGATGAATGCGTCATTTAAAATCGTTAGCGTAATGTTCATAAAGTACAGGCAGCATAATTACTCACTCTGCTTTCATTTATTTTCTCCTTTTTTTTCTTTTTCTTTTTTTCGAGTTCATATTTTTTTATGTCAATAATTGTGCATGCTCTATAGTGACCTGGCCTCGATGCCAGTTCCAGAAGGGTCCTCTAACTGAAAATAGTCAGAGGGGGAAAGTTGAAAATGCCTAGTACTCTTCTGCAAAAGAGGAGGGTAAAACAAGGTTGGGTTTATGCTTTAAAGCTAATGTTTAGTGTTTACTGATCACTCACAGAGCAATTGAATTTGAAACACATCTTCTTGCTGGTGATGATGATTACCAGTTATAATTGGCACTTACTGACAGAACAGGAAGAGATGTGCATATACTGTTTTTTTTTTTTTTCTTCTGATTGTTGTGCAAATGGCATTATTTATAGATGTTGCCAAGAATTGATACAAACTGCCCTCTACCTAATCAAGTGAGCCAAGCTCATACGAGCACCGAGCAAGGACTTCCTATCCTCCTTACCATTTCTTTTCTAGAGTATTGATGTAGAGGAGACACCAAGGACAATAACATTGACATATAAATTAGGTTGCCAAAGTTGGAATGGTTAGAAATTTTTGTGTAAGCGTAAAAAATCTCTTATAAAATAAAAATTAATTGAGTAAAAATTATATAAATAAAAAAATTATAAATTTAATGTCTTAAAAGTTTTAGGCCAAATTGTAATGTCAAGCCTACAAATAAATTATGTAGAAGCATTTGTTGTGTCAGCAGAGTGGGTCAAGTTGTCTTTTTCCCCCTCATTTGATGTGTTTTTAACTTGTAGTTTTCTTGTTCTTCATTTCTCCATTACTACTACTACTACCTCCTTTTGCTCCAAGTTAATTCTCCTGCACCACTGTCTTAACGTCATTTGTAAGAAACCAAGTGCATTTGCTGGTAGAAATGTGCGTTACATTTAATTTACAATAGTTAGAGTATTTGTTTTTACCATACATTTTTAACATTATTGCACTCACCACGAAAAGACTAAATCAATGGAGCTAAAGGAAGAAAAAATAAAACAATCAAAATATGACACCATATTAATTTTAGATTAGAAGTCTTCAAAAGCAACTTCAGACGCTTTAACCTGAATGATTATAATTCTACTTGTTACCCTGTGACACTTATTGGTGATTTATAATACTCTTTGCTAGCCCTCAAGTCATTCCAACAAGATTCTAGTCTCGCGATGTCCACAGTTGCCAGTACGCATCTTTTTTGTTTCATTTTTTTTTCCTGAAAAGATTCCATTCTATAATTCGACATACTTCCCAAGTCCCATCATTCATGGATAAGTGGGCTGCATATTCCTAAATTCTTCTCCCTCGTATTAAACATAGATTAAGAATATTATAAAAAAAATTAAGTGAGTTAATTCTAATAAATATGTAATTCGTTATTTTTGTGTTTATATTTTATTAAAATTTTAATTATTAATGTTTTAATCAATAGTTATTAATATTACAGTTTATTCTCTAAAATGTACTATACTTTGGAGAATTTTAAGTCCTGAGTCAAGATTCAATTCTTAATAGTTAAGGTAAAAAGTAAACTTCTTTAACTACTTGGTCAGTTCTCTCTAGTTACTTGAATTACACATAAATTTGTAAAAATTCAATAAAAAATATAAAGTATAAATATAAGGACACTTGAATTCAAGTAAATAGAAGATTTGATTTTGATTTACTATAAATTTTAAATTTTTATACTATTATTTAACTATATATTATTATATTATTAAAAATATTTAATTTTTTAAATTATTGTTATTATAATCACATTCTTAATGATATGATAATAAAGAGTTATTTTAGAGTTAATGATAGTATAAATTTCTTTTACACAGATAATAAATTTAATTTTAATATATAGAATAAAATTAATTTATATTATATTTAATTATATATTATTATATTATTAAAATATAATAATATATGATTAAATAATAAAAAAAATTTACATGAATGAAAATTATGCAAAACAAGTAAATTAGTTGGCACAATAAAAATAAACTACATTCTAAACAAACTTTAGCTACAATATCACGCATGGCTTTACCTTACCACTTGAAATTGCGTGTAATTATTCGCAGAATTTGTTTTAACGAAAAAAAATTAAAGCAAAACAAACCGTTAATTTCAAATATTGGTTCATACCCAAGAGAAAATGGTCGTGTATGTGCAACCAGAACGTGTCAAAAGCAGAGCCAATGCCGATAAATATCTCCGACACTGCTCTTAAAATCTCCAACTGAGGAAGTGAGAAGTGGTGAACATTGAACAGGGAAGTGCCACTGCAGAATCCATGGGCGCCAAGGCTCTTCTCTCATCTTTCTCTCCCACTCCCGCTCTGAGGCATCATCCATCATCCTCCACCGTCGGGCTTTCGAGGACAAATCCCCGCTCCCATGCGAAGCACACGAGCTCCTTCCCTCCTCTGTTTCGGCTGCACTGCTTCCTGCCCCCATCCCAACTACGGCGGAGCTGCCGTGTGTTTCGGGTTTTCGCGAAGTTGGACGACGTCGTGAGCGATGATGTTGTCCTTGAGAAGGCCCGGGATTTGGGTTTGGATAATGTGGGGCCATGGTGGTCAGGGTTCCCCAAGAGATGGGTCATTGTGATTCTGTGCTTTTCCGCGTTTCTTCTCTGCAACATGGACAGGGTATGCTCCCCCCATTTGTAAACTGCATGCGGTTCTAGTATCAGTAAAAGAAAAGTATAGAAATTTGTCAGTTGCAGGAAAGGTAAAGTTGCTTACTTTATTTAGCCATGTAGAAAGATGAAAGGGGAAATTTCTTACTTTCAGGTGCTATAGAAGCGTAATTAGTTATCACTGGCAGCTAGTTAAAGTAAACTATCTCTATGCTTAACCCTGTAATTTATAAAACACCCAGTAAGAAATTTTGGTTTTTGAAGCTGTGAAAACATAACGGTTGTCTAGAGTTGGCAACTAAAATGAATATGGAAACCTTGTTTAAATATTATGCTAACTCTAATTATGGTTATCATGAAAAGAAAAAAAAAAACCGTTTATGGTTCAATTAGTATACCCATTAATTTGTATTGCTATGAAGGACATTGAAATTTTTTAAATTCTTAAGTTAGTTTTAGCGCTTAGCAACTTACACCTTTTTCACATTTGCAGGTAAATATGAGCATTGCTATCCTTCCTATGTCAGCAGAGTACAATTGGAACCCCAGCACGGTTGGTTTGATACAGTCTTCTTTTTTCTGGGGATACCTTCTTACTCAGGTAAAAGTGGTTTCATCTTGATAAACCCAAGTGTGATTAGTGACTTTTTCCTGCTTATGTATATGTGAATGTGAACTTAAGGCCATGACTCTGAATGGTAGGTAGATATTTGTTGCAGATTGCTGGTGGAGTATGGGCAGACACAGTGGGGGGAAAGCAGGTGCTGGGATTTGGCGTAGTTTGGTGGTCCATTGCGACTGCTCTCACTCCTGTAGCTGCCAAACTTGGTTTGCCTTTCCTACTAGTTGTTCGTGCATTCATGGGGATTGGTGAGGTGGGATATGTTATTCATGCCTTAAACAAAATATGCTTTTCTGTATTCTACCAGTGCGAAAAGCTTACAGTTACCAATTTGTAGGCAAAATAAATTATCTAATCAAGAAAAAGTTGAAATGTTCTTTTGTTGTAATCAATATGGTCACTGATTTTAGTAGTCATTTGATTTGATTTATCTAGTTGGTAATGATATAATATGATGATAGCTTTTTGCATATGGAGCTCACTTCTTTTGCTCTTTATAGGGTGTTGCTATGCCAGCCATGAATAATATTCTGTCAAAATGGGTTCCTGCGGCAGAGAGAAGTAGATCACTAGCACTGGTCTACAGTGGCATGTACCTTGGATCAGTCACGGGACTTACCTTTTCACCCTTTCTAATTCATCAGTTTGGATGGCCATCAGTATTTTACTCCTTCGGCTCTCTAGGGACGGTTTGGTTTTCTATATGGCTTAGTAAGGTCAGACTTGAATGTGTCAAATTATTCCCTTTGCATAGACTCTTCGCTTCTGAATTTTATAATACCCATGCACATATTTTCCTGTTACGAATTCTTTTTGTCTCTAAGTTAATTCTGGACTGTCATTTATGATTCATCATCTGCCTACAAAAGTTTTAGTTTCTGAGAAGTTTGCCCTATCTATGTACAATTTTCTCCTTGGTCATGTGCTTATCTTTTCTGATCTGCTGGGAACTGCCGCTGTAGGCACACAGTTCTCCTCTTGAAGATCCTGAGCTGCGGCCTGAAGAAAAGAAGTTGATTACTACCAACAGTTTTTCCAAGGAACCTGTGAAAACTATACCTTGGAGATTAATTTTGTCAAAAGCACCTGTTTGGGCCCTAATAGTATCTCATTTCTGTCACAACTGGGGAACCTTCATTCTTCTTACATGGATGCCAACATACTATAACCAAGTAAATCTTTCTATTTGTTTTCGCATACTACCTGATTACATAAAGTGGTGGACACAAAGCTAGACCCATGGCAATCTTATTTTCTTAGTTCTTACATGGCTGTGCATGAGTTGAGATCATCTCTGTCATTTGCTACTCATCATTTAGTTGTAGTCTTGGTCTATATTTTGATTGTAACATAAATTTGATGCTATTGCAATGTTCTTTGGTTTGCTTATTGATGGTATTGATTATTACTGCATGAAGCATCTTCTCTTTTTTGCTTGACTTTTTCTTATAACTATAAAAGAGACTTGGGATTTTATCTTTCGTTGTAACTTCTTTCTTTTTCCTAAAACCTAAATCTCCCTTCTCGTTCTCTTACCTTGTTGTCCACTCATCGAGTCATCTCATTCTCTTTGTTGTTGTGATCACATGATTTTTGCCTTAAACTAGCAGGTAGCAGCTAATTTTATTGAGTTGTTAACATGTGATGTCAAATAATTCAATGTTTGAGCATGCTTGGTGATATTTAACATTTTAGCACTCTACTTGACAATCTTGTCAAGCTTCAATTCTCAGTATTATTAATATTGAAGCTTGCAGAGTTCATCTTTTTTATTAGATATGTTAGTATCTTGACATACAATCTTGTAATTTTCATGGCAACTTAGAAAACAAATGACACTTTTTGAAGTTAACCAGAGTTATTTTCCAATATAATCCTAGGTATTGAAGTTCAATCTTACAGAATCTGGGCTATTTTGTGTTTTACCATGGTTTACGATGGCAATTTCTGCAAACGTTGGTGGTTGGATTGCTGACACTCTTGTGAGCAAGGGTTTATCAGTTACAAGGGTCCGCAAGGTATCACACTTCCTTCATGTTTTTTATTTTTCTTGTAGCTCCCACTGCAGATTTTTTTTTAAAATATATTCCGTCCCAACTTCCTTTTATATGAAGAGCTTGGGACCTATTGCTTATTCTTTAATTCAAATAATAAGCTATTGGAAAAAAAATCAATCTCTAGTTCTGTTTTTTTACCTGTCTCAAAATTGTCATCTAGGTTACTATATTTTTTTTCTTTGTAAATAAGTTCAAACAGGTTAATTTAGTTTCTTAATTTTAATGAGTTTTTGTTTGAGAAAAGTAGTTAATACATGTTTCCTTAATTTGTTGATTTGTCTGGGGAGCTGTAACCCACATTTTATGTTTCAAAGTTTTCATATTAAATCATTCTTGTTTTAATTTTCAAATACAATTTACTCTTTAGGTGGCTTATTTATTGAAAGGTGAATGAAATCTTTCAATTTCATTGTTTATCTCATTTTAATATTAAAAAGAAGCCTATTCATCATAAACCTTCTGATGCTAGTAAAGGAGATGACAGCATTTCTTCCCACAGAATTGTCAGAGACAGATTTCCTTTGCCTTCTTTGTACTTAAATATTTAGCAGCTTAGTGCTTTCGGTTTTTGGTTGCTCAACTCAATTTCATTATTACTGGGTTCTCAATCTCACTGTATATTTTTGTATTTTGTTTGCAGATAATGCAAACAGTTGGGTTTCTTGGCCCTGCTTTCTTCTTAACTCAATTGAGCCACATTAATTCTCCTGCAATGGCTGTTTTGTGTATGACGTGCAGTCAGGTTTGCTTCTTGTTTTGTATTTAAACATATTTTCTACTCTGTTACATTAAGTCTCTGTATAATCCTAACCTAAAAATTTCTCTGTGGCTCCTTATATATATCTGGAGGAAGAGTTCCTGCTAGTAGAGTTTCTTACATTTGAGGATTACTTAACTTTATCATGATTTTCAGTTCATACTACATAAATGTGTGAATTTGACTGCTCTGCAAAGATAAATTTCTTGGCAATAAGGTCGAGGGAACTTCCTTAGGAAAGTTTAGTTATACATTTTTGTTTTTTGCTATTTCTTTTGTATATAAGTTGAAAGTATTGTTCATCCTTGGAGCTTTGTCTGTCCTAACTTGTTTCAAATGCTTCCTGAATAGGGAACTGATGCATTCTCTCAGTCTGGTCTGTATTCAAACCATCAAGATATTGCCCCTCGGTATTCAGTAAGTGGACTCAGTATACCTAGAATTTTCTAAAACTTGCGACTTTATATTTGATCATTGGAGTAAGAGTACGACAAACTTTTATATTTTTGTAATCTAATTTGTGGCCAGTTATAGCCATCATTTCACCAATAGTTGTTTGAATTGTTATATCATTTGAGAAGGAAAGAAGAGATCCCTAATTATTTCCTAATTTTCTCTTCAGGGGATATTGCTTGGTCTATCTAATACCGCTGGAGTACTGGCTGGTGTCCTTGGAACAGCAGCAACAGGTTACATTCTACAACATGGTAAGTACTTGATTCTCATACTTTCTTGGTTAAAGAAGATTGAGTATGGGGGTACATTGTGCACAATCTCTTTGGACCAACACGGTTATATGTTGATACTATATGTCTAGATATGGTCGAGAAGTCTTTGTTTATTTATTTATTTTGGACCAACTGCATGGATCTTTATCTCTCCTCTTTGATGGTGAGGAGTGGGATGGATAGCTTCACCAAGTTTACTTCATTTGTCATGTTAGTCAAATAAAATAAATTCAACATCCAAGCACATTTTGGCGTCAAATCTCGACTGGTTAAGCAATGTTGAAGAATTTAAGCAAGCATGAGTTAACTTAGGTTCACCCTAATTTGGCATCTTCTATCTTCCTAATAGAACATTTATTTCCCTGTCCTCTACATTGGTTGCCATGCGATTAGAGTTCTAACTTAAGTTGATTTTGGAAGTTAGGCAGCACCCTCCTGGTAGAGTAGTGGAGCTCTCTAGTGCATGATTCCTTGTGCTTAATACTTCATTCAAATCTGATCTTTGGGACAAGAATTTGATACATCATTAACGTCAGTTCTCTTTGATTATTATCAGGTTCTTGGGATGATGTTTTCAAGGTTCCAGTAGGGTTGTACTTGGTTGGCACTGTGGTGTGGAACCTTTTTTCAACGGGTGAAAAGGTCTTGGAATAATTTACAGTTACAAATGATTGGTACTTCACATGTGCAGATAAATCTTGAGTATTTTGCCACAGAAGAGAGGAACGGCTATGAGGAGAAGAAAGGGAGGTTTAATTAGCAAGCAACACATTTTACTGAGATTACAGATGGAGCATTGAGGATGGATGGATTAGAGGGACGAATTCTTGAAATATGAATTGGCAATTACCATTATTTGATCCCTGATGTTTTATCTGGGGAAAAGGTTCTTTCTCGGTTCTTTCCCCAATTTTGGTGGGAATAAGATCATATTAGTTACTTGATTTAACAATACACATGTACATATAATATTCAATACCAAGTATTAACACATCAGTATTGTGACACCTATTGTAGCAAAGTAATTTATGCAGTGTTATTCACCAAGCTTCTTCTCTCCTCTCAATTGTCCTATTCAAGGTTCTGAAAATCGAACCGGTCATTAAACCGGTCGAAGGATTAATTCAAGATTCAATGGTTCAAACTGTGGTCGAATCGGAATATAATTTAATATATATTTATATTTATATATAAATATAAGTATATATATATAATTATTTATATACTAATAAAATAAATACAAATTATAAAAATATAATACAAATCAATAATAAAATTATTTAAAACATAAAAAAAATAGTATCATAAAATTAAAAAATATTACATTTATATATACAATGTCCACCATTTCGTTCCATTTTTCAAACATAATATATTATTTTTTTGATATACTTCTTCTTTTTCTAATTCTTGAAAGTTCAGACTATTTTTGTCCCATTTTTGTTGATTCATACTCACTGGTTATTGAACATAGAATATATTATATTCAGGCAACACCTCACCTACCCATATGCAGATATTATTTTGGTGGGACTTACATTTACCCGGTCTTCGTCGTTATCCATCTCCCCTTCGGCCAATTTCATCTCTCCTTCTTTTCACCTTCACTTTTGCTGGTCACCAAGACACCAACTTTGAGAGGGTAATAGAAAGTCTTCCAACAAGAAAGGAGAAAAAGTAAAGGTACAAACTTTTTAACAAAAGAAGCCAATTTTCCAATACCCTCTCCGTTTTTTAAGATCTCTAGCTTATTGGCTATGGCTTACACTGTGTTTCTGCGTTATCAGTGAACACCTAATAGAGTCCGAAACCCGCAGCAGCATTTTTTCTTCACTCTGCAGCAGCATCACCTACCTGCTTCTCTCTCTGCTTCAACCATGGCCACTGCCAGGACAGTCAAGGACGTTTCGCCTCACGAGTTCGTCAAGGCTTACGTTGCTCACCTCAAGCGATCTGGCTGTTTCCATCATCTCGCATGCCGTTTCTCTCTCTCTCTCTCCCTCCCTCTCTCATATTCTTCTTCTTCCTCGTCGCTTGCTTCTTCGCCTAGCTGATCGCAACTCTCCACGATGTGCGGAGCGTGGCCGTCGCCGAAGGATGAGAGCCGGCAACCGTATTGACCGGTGTCGGGTTGACCGGTTCAGTCGGTTTGGAACCGGTTCACCGGTTTTTTACCCCACCGGTTCTGGAAGATCGCCCAAACCGGTGAGGGAACCGGTTTCCGGTCCAACCGGTTGAACCGGCCGGTCCGATTTTCAAAACATTGGTCCTATCTGCCTCTTTTGCTTGCATCCTTTGGTCAAATAAGTTGGTAATATGATTGTTGCACACTGAATGTGATTAATGAACCATTGATGCTTTTCCTTCTGTTCTTATGGGCACCAACTAATATCTTCATTTTTTTTCTGGGGGTTCTTTACGGTGTATAATGTTGTAACTTGTAAGAGTCGTGAAACATATGTTTAACGGGACGTTGGGTATGCAAGCATAGTAATTTTATTCTATGTTTATTTTATAAAATGAAGTATTTTCATATTTGTTTGTTAAAAAAAAAATCATAGAATGGTGATGTTGCATTTTATAAAATTAGAAATGGAATATGGAATTTATTCTCTCTTAGAGAGGTGAGATTGAGATTTCTTGTTTTATGGATTTGATTAAAAGTGTTTATTCTTAATATATTTTTTAAAATTTTATAAAATTATACTTATTGTCTTTATTATATTTTTTTGGAATAAAATATTATCTTTCTTACATTTAAGTTCATGATGTAATTTTTTTATGGCCAAATTTTTTATACTTGATTATTTATTAACTTTGACGATATTTTAGTTTATCAATATAATTTATAGTCTTAATGTAAATAGTTTATTTTTAATTTAAAAATTTATTTATATATAAAAATAAATATAAAGTATTTACTTGACGTTATAACATTATTTTTTAAAAAAAATAATAATATTTATTCTAATTAAATTATAAAAAATTAAAAATTAAATATTATTGTTAATGTTTAAAAGATTTTTTTTATAAAGGGTATTTATATAATTTATTTTAACTTTGATTCAATTTCACAGTAATTCTATGTACCAAATAGTAAAGTAGTGTAAAAAAATATTTTATTCCAAAAGTTATCAAATTGTGCATTAGAAGTGACTATTTCATTTCATTTTATTCTTATTCCATTTTAATTTTGTGACATCATAATTTTGAGTACCAAACGTTACATAATAGTTACTATGGACAGTCAATTATAGCTCAACTGAGCATAGTAAACTTTGTAATTTTGGGTTAGTTTAATTATATGAGAATGATACAATAGATTTCAATATTTCATGTAAACAAATCTAATTGTATCTGCTGGCCAAATTAAAATTTTGATGGTCGATTTCCCATGTTAATATTTGATACGGGTGGTAAAATGGATGGGTTGAATGAGTTTTGGATTGGATTCTAATGGATGGGTCAAAAGTAAATCATTAATTCATTTATAAGATCTATTAAAATTTTTTTAAAAGAATCCAATCTCTTTATGGCCTATTAGGTAGATAATTACTCAATTCATCCATTAATTTATTTTAATATATGGATATCCAACTCATCCATTTAAAATTATTCTTAAAAAAAATTCACTTTTTGTCTCTCTCTCTCTCTCTCTCTCTCTCTCTCTCTCTCTCTCTCTCTCTCTCTCTCTCTCTCTCTCTCTCTCTCTCTCTCTCTCCTATATATATATATATATATATATATATTAATTATTTGCAGTGGGTTATATATCTTTCATTTTTAAAAAAGATTCAATAATACTCATGGTTTATATAGTAGAGTGATCATTTGAAATATAAAAAAAATTTATTTTTATTCTTCAACTAAAAAAATTTAAAAATAAATTAATACTAATTTTAATTATAACTGAAGTCAAATGATATTTCAAATTGAAATAGAATATATATATATATATATATATATAGATAGTGAACTTCACTATCAGTTTATAAATTATATATTTCTTCTCACTACTAAACTCCACTTTCAATCCAGAAATTAAAAGAATAATTTTAACAGCAGTATAACTATAAAATCATATCAAAATGCTAAAAGCCTTTCAAATTGAAAGGGGGAAACTTTTTTCCAGCCTTGGCAGCATCAAAAGTCATGATCTAGAGAAAAGGTCATGCTTTTTTGCTCTGTAACATAGTATTTGAAGGGATATTACTCATTGGGTTGAAATGAATTCAGTGGGCCAAAAGTAAACTATAAAATTGAGTATCCAATGGATGTGTTTAGTTCACTAAACCATTCATTAATTATCTATTAATTAAAATTAATCCAATTCAATCCATCTATTAAATTTGTTATTTTAATTGGATGGATATGATTGAATTTAAGTATGGATGGTTTAGATAGTTGATGTATTAATGGTTTATTTTGCCACCCCTAATGAACAGGCATTAGTATTTGCCTTTGCTATATTTTTTTAAATAATTGAACTGTTGGGAAACCAGCTTATTATAAGTTCAACCAATCACAATGGACTGTGTTCCTCATCAGAAATATTATGAACAAAGATTAGCGGGATTTTAAGTTTAACAATGCACATGCTGAATTAGCAAATATTTACATGATTTTGCAATGTAAAGGGTGAAGGGAATATGTAATGATTATATGAAATCATTACTCAATAGGCCTATTACATTCACATTTTCTTTAGATCTACTGGAATTTCATTTGCATAGCAGGGTTACTCATTCTCGTTGGAGGATAAGATTGGAGTATCAAATATTTATAAGCCATTAAAATCCCCTACCTCTACATTACATGCACTGATGACAGTGAATTCATATCCTTAGCAAATTGAGTGATTGTCTTACTTTAATCCTAGAGGGTTTTTGACAAGTATCAAATCTGAATGGTTTTATGCTAACCATTTTGCAACGGACGATAGAACTAAAATCATCTGAGTCCAACATTAAAGTGAGTGAAAGCTCAAATAAGAAGGTTCCATGCTCAAGTCCCAGGGATAACAGTTGTTCCAAGGTTGAAACTTGCCCCATTTTTTTCAGGACATTGGATCTCGTCTAGTTGATCATAATTTTAGACTTTGTTCAATTCCATCAAACTTTTGGTGGAGTTTAGTAAATTAACTTCTGATATCATTAACACTATAGGCCATAATAATCTCCTCTTAAATATATTTCCAACAACGCAGGACTTAATAAGGTTAGTTTACAATGAATTTCCGAGACTTGAGAAATCAGGGCAGCGTTGGCTTTGATTTGGGTTTCTCATTCAATGTTGATGTTGGCTGCAATACTTATATACACTGCTATTGCTGGGCTACTTCTGTTGCAACTTGCAAGAAATATGAACAGAGGTGGGTGTTGTTGGTGCAGGAGCAGGAAACCTTGTAAGTTGGAACACACTTATTACACATTGGAATTTGGATGACATGGACAGAGACCTGTTGTAATTTCCAGTTAATTGCCTAAACAAGGAAAGAAATTACCAAAATCGCCATATATAGCTAGAGTGTTCAAATTGTCAAACAGATTGTACCTGGTTGGTATGAATTAATTTGTTCAGTAAATTCAATGACCCAGAAGAGCAAACATAACTTAACACTCCATAATGGTCAATATAATAATGCATGCATTTGTATTAGGTACTTGCAGAGAAATTGCTTCAATTCTTGGCAAACAGCCCTCCAAAGCCACCCTTCTTCTTTTGTGGCACTGCCACAGAGTTCTTGCGGCCACTGGTGGTGCCTCCACTCTTCTCCTCCGCCTTCTTGAGGATAGGGTCAGTCTCTAGCAGCTGATCTTCCTTCTGCAAGCCTCCCAGAATCCAATCCAGAAGCCCTTTCTCCTCCTTGCTGCCACCTGCACCCTTTGCTTCTGTCGCTGCAAAAATTCTGCCGGTTGCTGGAGCAAATGACATGATCAGGGAAGCCATATTCTCCTAGCTTTGAAGCCAATTTACAGGACCTGTTTTCTGAGAAGAAATAGAGTGGACAGAGCCCAGAAAATTTGGTGGATTTGAATAGAGGAGAGTGGAGGCCAAGTGCCAATGATAATATAGCTCTTGTGGCTGCTTCTGTCAAGTGAATGTGAGCCGTTGGATTGGGTTTTGAATGGTGACATGGTAGCTGAGCAGCACGAGCTCTCCACAAGTGTCTTATCTTGATTGTTTCTAATTTTTTTGGTACCTAAATTTTTCACAAGGAAGGAAGATTATGGCAAGATGAGGTTCATCCTCGGCAGCTGAGGTTGTGGATTTGACGTGTGTTCACTCCAAAACCATTGTCTTCGTTTGACTGCTAATGGGCAGTGGCTTCTTGAAGATGGGCCTCTAATTATGATGCCCTTTTAGCTAGTGGTCTTTAGCCCATCAAAAAAATAGAAAGTGACATCATCGTAGACCTTACTCTTGGGTCCAAAATAGAAATTATAAAACTGGTTTAGGCCTTATTGGACATATTAAAGACTTTTGAACACTTGCTGATATAGTGTGCCAAAAATCACTTCCCAAAAATATTGGATTGAACAAAAACCTAATGAAGTATTGGTGTCAGAGTAATAAATTATATTATTGGGTATGAGAATTATAACTTAATTTTTAGGAATATTCTAAATATATATTGAGATTCATAATGATAGCTCTCAAGGATAATGTGTACTTGGGAGTGAAGACTCTTACTTATTGGTATAAATGGATCAAATGCTATGGCTAATAATAATGACTTTTTGTAATCTTCTAGCATTAATACTCATTTAATGATGTGTTAATTTCTCATCGACTTTAAATACAAAGTTGTGTGAAAATTTTTTAAGTACATTCGGTGTAAAATAATTTTTTTATAATGTATCATTAAATGTATAATATTAAAATGTATCATTAAATATATCATATTAACTGTGAGTCATTATTGTCTCTCACTATGAGAGATAAAAATAACTATATAATTGATGTGATATATGATAAATAATATAATATAAAAATATTATCTTATATTAAATGTATTTAAAAATCTCTTAAGTTGTGTGAATTAAATGACAAAATTTCTCATGGGCTTAGGATGTTCATGCATCCACGTCAGCTTCAAGAAGGGCCAGGGGTTGCTACATTGACATATGATGAGGGTGTTCTCACCATCGCACAGAGGGAAAACAGAGAGAGAACAGGGGTAATGTTTTCATTCAGCAAGATACACGAGGATATCATTACCCCAAAAAAAGGATACATGAGGGTATATATGTCCATTTGTGTTTCTAATTTACTAATGCATTTAGGGGGTGAGTCAAATTTTAGTCACAGTTGCTCGACTGATTGTTTACGTTGTTTTGTTCCATATCAGAATACAAGGCTTGTTATTATTTATCAATGATAAAAATATAACAATTTTTTCTTTCTATTTTGAGCTAAAAACTTTGGTCACATAAGCAAGAAACTTGTATTTTTTTTTTGGTAAATCAAGAAAGTTGTGTTTTGAATCTTCTAGTAATTGAAAGAGAACACCTATGATTTACATAACTCTATCCATTAAAATTTGAAACTACCCTATTTTCTCTCTTCTTTTTCTCAAATAAGTGTTCATTGAAATTCAAACTTAATATTTTAACTGAACTAATGCACACCAATTATGTTTATACATGT
This sequence comes from Castanospermum australe, assembly GCA_019955255.1. Lineage (NCBI taxonomy): Eukaryota > Viridiplantae > Streptophyta > Magnoliopsida > Fabales > Fabaceae > Castanospermum > Castanospermum australe. The sequence goes on from NSJW01000103.1 coordinate 54,881, forward strand.
TATGAACCGACTATCTCAAAACTTAAGTTGTTAGTAGAAGGCCGTAAATAGTTTTACATATCTGAGAATACATATGCATAAAGGGCAATCCACTAAGCTCTCATCAGCATAGGGTAAGGGGAGGGATGAAGGATATACACTAAAACATAGTAGCAAGCACACCCAAGTCATTAAGAGAGTCTACGATTCAAAGTGGCTCAAGAAGTATGCATAGCATCTTCGCGGGATGTTGTGGTCGAGGAATTGGACCTAGAAAAGGAAGAGTGGATGAACTCAATGCAGTCCTCAACTGCAGCTGTCCTATAAGAATCCTCTGCCGGTTTTGATCCTCCTAAGGAAGATGAGTCTTGGTGTAAAGATCTCCTCAAGCGTAGAGCATTTGTCACTCTTTCTGCAAGATCCTTGACAAGTTCAATGGGAGAGAACTCAGGCTGCCAAGGAATCCTGAACATGCAGCTCCTCACATGCCAGTTTCTGGCTGCTTTCCTTCTAGAATTCTGTTTCCAGGACAAGCTTGTTTTCTCATTGAAGTAGCCCGCGTGAGTGTGACTCATTGTGTCGCTTATTCTTGTTTGCATAATGATAGTATTATATACAAAGGAGGAAGAAAGAGCATGAGAGACGAGGAATTGTGGGGTGAGACCCAGAAGCAGAGTCGTTGGAGAGGTGGGAAGTGGGAACTATGGAATGAGGAGGGTCTTGTGTGCTCGAGTGAAGAAACAGGCATATACGGGTGTGTTTCTCATATGGGTATGTTTATCAAGAAAGAGCTGTGCAAAAGTACAAAGATAAGTGGCAGAAAGGTGGGTTGAGGCGGTGAGAAAAGATTAAAGAGGCATATGTAAGGAGTAAAAAGAGCAAATATACTTGCCTTCTTTACTTTCTTTTTCAGATTCACTATGTAGAGCACACTTTTATGCTTTCCAATGTAATGGAGAACCTTATGTAGAGCACACTTTTTTGGTTTAACCATTTGAAAATGAGGGAGGTGGGGGGGTAACACTCACTAAGAGGCTCGCAAGAAAGATTATCAAGCATGCACAAGGAACAGCAAATGAATTTTATTTTATTTTTAAGGGTTAGTTTGAGCAAAACCAACATTAGAAATTTAGAATCCTTCCATCGTTAGTTTTTCCCTCCAAGCTTCAGGTGCAATAAAACACATTGCCAAACCGTTTTGCTACTAGACATCTTACCTATAAAGAATAGGTTTTAGCTGATGAAGATTGATTTAATTGTTAAGATTAAGTTACATCGATTAAAAAGTCTTGAATTCAATTCATATTAGTGATCCCTCACTAAGTAAGCAATATGTAAGTACCAACCTTTCCTCTCCTTTAACTTTATCTCAAAAAAAAAAAAAGCTCCTAGTGTGAACAATTTGACATGATATGATAGGGCTTCTTTTAGCAACAACAAAGATCCAAGGTCTAAATTCGCGAAATTTGGAAAGTTAAAAATAAAATAAGGATATCAGGATCTTCTGTATAAAAGAAAGCAAAAGAGCGTCACCCAGCATCCTATAAAGTTTGATGCTTTAAAGACCGCATCAAATTTTCTACTCACTGAGATAAACAACGCTGAGCCCAAGTAATACGATATATACTGGCAAAATGTCCTGGTCAAAACTTGGTGTGAATCTTACGACCACAATGTAGCTCCTTATGAAAAATCTGCTGCAGTTTTTTTATATCTAAGCAGCAAACGCAGCGTATCAGGTTAGTTACATTTCAATCAGCAAATTATTATCAAATATTGTCGCATGACATGTCACAAGAAATAACCAGGGGTTTGATATTCTCCACTCAGATGTTGAAATGAATTAATAAATCAAGCATGGAATGGAGAAGAAATATGTTTTAATAATCAGGGATTGGATCCATACCAGCTGCTGCTTCACAAAAATGATTTTGTCTTCCCTCGTGACTTTGAAAATACAAGTCAAAACACCAATTTAGATTAATTACATGTTTGATTTTGCTTTTCAACTAAAAAACTTTTATTTGCATCATTTTCATTATAAGCTCTTCTAAACACCAAATAAGCTAATCTTAGATATGCACTAATCCTCTAGAAATGTGGGTTGTTTTCAGTTGCCTTTAAACTTGTAAAAGAATTTATGCATGCTAAAGTGAGATAGACAAGCCAAGTTGTATAACTCTATCTCATGAGTCCTTTTACCAATCAATATTGAACAATAGGAAGCCAACAATGGGTGAGATGCTTTGTTTGGAAAATTGGGGAAATTAATTTGTGCAATATAAAGAGATATGCATAAAACATAATCATCTATTATCTGTAAATTATGCATTTTTCTTTTTTCCCACGCATCCGATGCATAACCCAATGGGTTACTTGCTAAAGATGGCTATTACTCGTGCTAACTGGTGGCAGGAGAGAAGGAAAGACAGGACTTGCATAATGGACCTTACCCACATGCATACTGCATAAGTGCATTCTTCGAGTCTCAAGATCAGAGGCAGTTTCATTAGAAAACATTAGCAGAAGATCATGGGACAATCAATAGCAGAGGATATGTAATTACAAGAACTTGTGAGCAAAAGCTGGAAAACATCTAAGAAGAAGTTGCAACTGCGAAGAGAGATTGAAGTTAAAAATATGCAGCCTATGGTTGTTAAACAACGACCTTAGGATCTTCTTGTTCTTTGAAGATAAAAAATTATAAGCCTGTATGGAATAATACCCCATTAGGTGTTCTCCAGATTCCAAAGCCACAAAACCACAACATCACTGGAAATCTTTAGCAGGATCTTCACTCATCTACTCTATTCTATGCAGCCTACATTATTTTTTAACTTAGATATTAATAAAATACAATCCTTTCATACAACTTTAAATAAAGGAAATTATACTTGATTAGGAGGTCTGCACGCTAATGAAACTGCAACTAAAGATGCAGTTCTATCATTCAGCAAACCATTCTGAATCACAGTGCAATGAATGTTTACAGTCAGTTTCCATAATAGTATCCTGAGAAGACTGTTAAAAAAATATCAGTGCTCATATTATTCTCAGCTAAATGACCATGTACTATCAGTTCTAACTCCATTCAGAATCACTTTCCAGGACACACTGTAGCCAATAGTTCATAGGTGCATTACAGATCCAAGACACACAATGAAGTTTGCATTTCATAAGTGCATTACAGACTTCCCAGAATTTCTTATTTTGAACATCCTCCTGAAGCAATTATTTTACTGTTATTCACAAGTCAAATACACGAGACATCAGAGATCAAAGGGATGAATGTAGCTGCATTCTCCAATGAAATATTATCAGCCTTGTACTGTACATGGACATGCGCAAAATTTGACCCAAATAATTACATTTACAAGCTTGAGAGTAAACATTTACTGAAAATTTTCAAGACTGTTTCTCATTCATGACAAGCAATACCTCCCCACCATGACCAATGGTAAAATCCAAGAACTCCCTAACTTTGTTTGTGTCTTGGAAAGGTTCAGGAGCAGCAAGGTCGCTGTCCAAGTTATACCAAACCCCATCAATCTTCCTAAGTGTAATCCAGTGTCTACTTCTCCAAATCCCCGCAAACCTTCTCACTGAGACATTAATCACAATCCCCATTAACACATCTTCAGGTGCCTCAAGGTCAATGGAGGATGCTCCATTGCGACGATCATGCCAGACTACTTTCTTTCCTTTCTCTTCCAGAGCCGCAATTAGAACATTTATATCATAGTTTCCAGTCAAGACATTATGATGGGCCTTAAAAAGGAGAGATAACGGTGTCCAGGTTTCGCTGTTGGCGTCATCAAGTGCGAGTTTTTCAGAAATTGCATCCAAGCTCGCTCGAGTAAAAGCATCCTTTTGCTGATTGAAGAGAAAACATATAAACCCCAAGGGAAAAAAAAACCAATCAAATTATGAATGAGTTGAAATGAAAAATGATATTGAAAATTAAAACCACCCCATCTAATATCTATGCTCCTCAAGTGATGGGTTTCCACAGGATGGGCTTGAAATTGAAGAATCGATGATTATTAGCATTCTCTTGTGAGTTGTGAAAAGAAACGAAGGAGCAGAAAAGGGTATCGCAGGGATTGAGGAAAAGCACCTGAAAGAGGGTGTTGAGAGAGTGCAAGAGACAGTACTGTAACCTTTGCCTTTCGTGATAGACTTGGGAACTTTCGCTTGCCATCTTCGACATCTACTATCATAGGTTTTGTAAACAAAGCATCAAACTTGGGAAAAGCTCAACAAGTAATTTTAGGAGAAAACTAGGGTTTTGAATTTGCAGTGCTAGTATTCGGTTAGAAAGCATAGACATCAGAAAAGAATTTAGTTCCACCAAAAGAGTGAGATGGACTTCACAATTTCCAGTTTATAGGAGAGAAGATAAACCAAATAAGGTCAGTTGGTTACAGGGATTATTGTTACATTATTAGGGATGATATTATCCAAAAAAAAAAACATGTCCAAATAGCACTTTTAGGTGTTGTAAAAAAATTTTTGATTTAAAATTCCCGACAACATTTTTTAAAATTGATATTCTCATTGCTAACAAATTGTCTCTCAATTTGAATTTTTTATTTTAATAGTTTAAATAATTTATCATATAATAATAATTATTTTATATTTTAATTTATTTTTTTTATAAATATACTTGAATTTTAAAAGTAATTGTAACTATTTTATAATTTTATTATTTTTGAAAGAATTTTAAATATAAAAAAGTAATATTTTAAAAATAGTAAATTTTGAATACTGAATAGAACAATCTTTTTTTAGAGTTACTGTATTTGAATTTTGAATGTCGTTAAAATTATTTTACATTTTTATTTTGTAAAAATAATTTAAATATAAAAATAATGATATAGCTGTGGTTGTGTAGCTGCTAATGAATGAATATAAAAGTTTAAATTATATTTTTAGCCTTTAGTTTCATATATAATATAAATTTAATTTTGATTCACTGTCAATATAAAAAGTTTTATATTGTTATTCAAACATATATTGTTAAATTATTAAAAAAATTTAATTAAAATAATAATTACTTAAAAAGTTAAAAGATGATAGTATAAAAAAAATTTATATTCATAATAAATTAAAATTAAATTTATATAATATAAATAAAGAAATATGATTATTGTACTAATACTAGCCCTTTAACCCAGGCACCTATAAATCAATATTTATATTTGTTTTTATTGATAAGATTTATGAATATTTTTTTTTCAAAAATTGAATATGTAAATAATATATTTTATTTTTTACACGGTAACAGATAAAAGGACAATGAAAATGAAAAGCCAACAGTAATGACAATAGAGATAAAACTCTCAAATATGAAAGATGCTCGTGGCAGGGCATTATGCATAATCTTAAAAGGATACACTCAAACTGAAAATATCTACAAAGTAAATAATCTTGAAAGATTGGTTACCTCAAAGTTGTTCAAATGCACAACACAAATCATAAATAATTGTTTCCTTCAAAGAATGAAACGACTTTCATGCCAAGGAATCTCCTCTCCCAATAATTTTTGATTTGTTGGTATTTACTGTTCTATTTTTGCTGTTATTTTTGCCCTTCTTTCTTCTTCTTGCACTGTTGTTGGATTTTTTGGTTAAAGGACAATCTTCACCTAGGTTACTACATCGTAGTACAGAAAATAGGAGAAAGATGGTGTTTATGGGTAACTTGGATAATGCATATCATCCTAACTCCCACATATTCCTCCCATGTACATCGCTGACCAACAAAAGCAAGTACTTAATCAGGGTGTGAAAAAAATCATTAAGCAAATATTGCATAAACTACGTACATGGTTCACATCAAAGGTTGGACACAGGTATAGGTACAAGGTATTATAAAGTTTATAACCATCTACTACAATGCCAAGAAAGATATCTGTCATAGAAGATTCAAAAAGGGAAATTCCTTCCAGGCCAAACCTTATATGTGGATCCAATAAATAGATTTGAATAATAAGATATGGTATTTGAACATTTATTTTCTTGATTGTTTAGAACCAAACATTTTACTGTCGGTGACCAAATATTTGAGTAATACTGCAGAACCAAACATTCCAGTATTATGAAGTGGCATTCGAATATTTTCTTACTAAGTCAAATTTCAAATCTATGATGATATTTGAATATTTGCACCAAATATGGCTAATTTTACTTTGAAAACTTTGTTTTTCCTTAAGACTGTAGAATATTTGTTGGACTATTATGCATGAAAAACTAGTTTACTGAAGTTAGAATTCGTATGTTCCAAAAAAACAAAAAAGATGAAATTCATCTCCGTTATAGCTTCAAGTCGTCACAACCATGGGTTGGAAGATGCTCAGCAACCTTGCATCATCTCAAACAACTTCTATGGAGTAGTACTTCGTCTGGTTAGAATTGTCAAACTTCAGGTGCAAATTTTCACCAATATAGAGAAGAAAAGAAAACCCTCTTTAAGTCCATGTATCTCCCATTTAATGACTCTTCATCAAATCAATTCTCTTCACCCAGTTCCTACTCTTCCTTCACGTAGAATACATAATGCTTCAGGTAAAAGGATTTTATCCAATTTAATTTCCATGAATTTATGTCTTCAGAAATTTCATTTAAAGAGTCACTTTTTTACTCTTAGGAAACTTAATTTGGTTAATATCTTTCAGATTTTTATAGGTCATTAACAATTCAGAATTCATGCTCATCAGATTTCATGTAAATTGGAGATTTTTTTTTTAATCTCAGCAATATTGCTGAAAATTTATGCATAATATAGATTTCAAGTTAAAAACTATCCATTAGATTAAATAACAAAGAAAATACTATATAACCCAAATTTTTTACAAGAATAATTTAACATGTCTGTTGACTCTTAAATAAATAAATAGTCCTTATCACTTTATTTTATCCAACCATCACCTTTAAATTTACTTAAATTCTATAAAAAAAATTGACTAATTTTTTTGACAAGATTGCATTACTCAAATAATAAATATAATCATATTCATACACATTTTGACATGTGGGATTAATATGATAAGTGGTTACAGTTTAACATTTTTTTTTAAATTACATAGATTGACAGTTTTATTTGGTGAAAACTTTATCTTTCATAAGAAAACATATGATTATGTAAGATTAGTATATTATGCTGTATTATTTGAGCTTGACCATACTAGTAAATTGATATCTTGCAGTAGAATCTTCCGGTGCAGCTTCTGTCCAACCATGAGCAATTGGCGTGAACATCATGCTGAATCTGCTTCCCAGGAATTAGCTACCCCAACCCATGTATATAACTCACTCCCTGCACAAGCATACAGAAAGGAAAGAACAAGAAAAATGCACACTCCCTACGCAGGCATCACCCTGTTCAGGTTCAAAGGGTCAGTCTCAGCCTGATCTGCTAGCATCCTAGCTTAAGAGCTGGAGCTCATGCAGATACAGGCACCCCTGGTGCATCTCGGGTGTTAATAAAATAGCCAAAAAGAAAAAATAAAGATGGTCTTAAACATGAAACTGGAGCAACTTATTCCTGAAAATAGGAGAACACCAGAAAAGTAGAACAAAGAGTTCTAAAATGTTGTCAACAAACTGTAACTTTGTACTCTCCCATAGCATGAAATTGCTTCACCATCCTACCATCCTGACAAGCCAGTTGTGTAGCTAGCTCCAAGTTCTCTCAAATGATTCACTCCATTTATATGATCCTGCAAGAGATGTTTTGTAAATTAATTCCGTCTCAACTTACAGAAGCCTACAAAAGTCAAATGGTTTATGAACTTTTTCTTGCAATAATGAGGCATAAGTGACTGTAGTTAATCTTCTAGTATCAGCTTCTAGCTTGAGGAAATCTAAGAATTCTACTGTATAGAGGCATGTTTGTATTGGACTCCAAACGGGCGTTTACTAGAAACAAAATTTTTTTGCTTCATATAAAATTGCCTCAGGAAGCCGCAAACAGGTGGAGAACAACAAAACAAACACCATAGGATGGTGCTCCATCTTAGGCCAGGACACAATGTTTCTTGAATAGTATATTCTATAAGGCTTTCATTTCACTACCTAAGTACCCATATTATCAGTATTTAGACTTGATTCAGCTTGCCTTTTTAATCCATCCCAACTGCCAAGTGAAAAAAGACATCTTATTAAAACAGAAATGCAATATATTTAACTTCACCTCTTCTGGGAACTTAAGTAAGTTGCTGGCAAGTAAATCTCTCCGCCAGTTTCACCATGTTGTTCCCCACTGACAGTTTTCTTGGCAGCTAGAAATTCGGCACTCATAGCATCCATCCCATGCTTTAAAGCATCCTCAGCATTCCCATAGCCATGTTTCTCAGCATACTTCCGCACATCCTCTGTTATCTTCATAGAGCAGAATTTAGGGCCACACATAGAGCAGAAATGGGCCACCTTGGCACCTTCTGATGGCAATGTTTCATCATGGAAGGACATGGCTGTCATTGGATCCAATGACAAAGCGAAACTGGTCCATCCATCGAAATTCAAATCTTGCCTTGCTTAATGCATCATCCCAGGCTTGAGCGTTTGGTTGACCCTTGGCTAAATCAGCAGCATGAGCAGCAATCTTGTAAGCTATAACTCCAGTCTTTACATCATCCCGATTTGGCAACCCAAGATGTTCTTTTGGAGTCACATAACAGAGAAGAGCAGTACCCAGTGCCCCAATATTGGTAGCACCAATTGCAGAGGTGATGTGATCATAACCAGGAGCAATATCAGTTGTCAAAGGACCAAGGGTGTAGAACGGTGCTTCATTACACCACTCTAGTTGTTTCTGCATATTTTCAGGAATCTTGTGCATTGGGATATGTCCAGGTCCTTCATTCATCACCTGTAAAGTGAGTCAAAGTAAACAAATACACTCATTTCTCCAGGCAAATATTGATCATAGCAATATCGCATCAGCTGATGATAGTTTAGTTTGAAAAGGCCAACAAGGAAATTCACTGGCCATAATAGCACTATTTGGTAAATTCAACTGAAGTCGCAATATACCTTCCCTCACTGGATTAATAGTCCATTCCTACCTAAGTGTGTAATACTAATAAGATCTGACTAGAATTGTCCCATGAAAGTTGCTAATTATTCATGCTAAACAATCAAGAATGAAAACAAATGCAGTTACTAGATATAGAGACGTAGTGAGGTCAATATCAAAATTTAAGTTGCTTCATTTTGCCATAAATTTATCAGCATCAAGCTATCAAGAAAGTCTATCATTTTATCACCTGTACATCCTTTTCCCATGCTCTACGGGTCAGTTCTCCCTGTGTCAAGAGCTCAGCAAACTGAGCTGTGTCATTTGCATCATAAATGGATCCAGGTCGTAGCCCATCACCTATGGATAGGGCCACATCATACTGATTGCAGATGTCAAGTATGTCATCCCAGTGCTCATAAGCAAAGTTCTCCTTGTGATAAGCTAAGCACCACTTTGCATGAATGGATCCTCCTCTGGAGACTATTCCTGTCAAACGCTTTGCTGTTAATGGAATATATCTCAGAAGAACTCCTGCATGGATAGTGAAGTAATCAACACCCTGTTCAGCTTGTTCAATCAGAGTATCTCTGAAAATCTCCCAGCTAAGATTTTCAGCAACTCCATTAACTTTTTCAAGTGCTTGATAAATAGGTACAGTCCCAACTGGTACAGAAGAGTTACGTAGGATCCACTCTCGTGTTTCATGGATGTGGCGACCTGTCGAGAGATCCATGACTGTATCAGCTCCCCACATTGTGGCCCACTGAACCTTGTAAACTTCCTCTTCTATAGAGCTTGCAACTGCAGAATTTCCAATATTCGCATTTACTTTCACCAAAAAGTTTCTTCCAACTATCATAGGCTCTAGTTCCAAGTGCTTCTTGTTGGAAGGGATGATAGCCCGTCCACGAGCAACTTCTGACCTCACAAACTCTGGGTCAAGCTTCTCACGAGTGGCACAAAAAAGCATCTCCTCGGTAATGATTCCCTGCTTAGCATAGTACATCTGAGTGAATCTCGGAACACCTATTTTCTCTCGCCTGTCAACCCAGTCTTTGCGCAATTTTGGGAGCCCTGATTATCAAATTCATCAAAATAAACCAAGTAATTGAATGTATTTTCCTAGGCTTAGTGTAAGAAGCACCTTGGTGTCAACATTTAAAATTATACAATGCATTACAAGCACAGTGAATGTCAAGAGGATCTCGAAATGATAATAGGCAAATGCAAAAAGAGACAATAATAATAATATCTTAGAAAATGTTGATGAAAGGAAATATAGTTGATTGATTCAACTGAAAAAGAAATAGTCCATAGTAACCCAATATTAGTCACAAGAAAAATGTACTACAGACTCAAGCTATAAATAAGTATGAAGAAATAAGCTTGCTATGCATACCAATTCTTGGACTTATATTTTGGGGCCCACTCGTGTCATAGGTATCAAAATGTGGTTCATCCCCAGCAAGGTGAACTCGTCGAAAGGGAACTTTGAGCACAAGACCAGTTTCTTCATGAATAACTTCCCTGTTAATTTTAACTGCAGTGAGTTATCTGAGGACATCTTGTGTGCATATCGATCTGAATGCTGTTAGCTAAGAAGGACTTGGGAAGCCATAGTAACTGAAATAAAATCCTTAAATCATGTAAAGTAATGAGTGAAAATTGCAAAGAACACCTGCATTCTTTTGTGCTCTTTGGAAAGCATTGTTCGAAGGAAGGAAGAGGCAGAAAATCTGGAGAAGCAGGGTCAACAGTGTGCTTCTTTTGTTTGGTTTTGTCTGAATGAGAAGTTGGAGGATCGAATGTTAATGTGGCTCTAGGGCCCAAGGCCATATAAGATGGGATAAGTTCCTTCTTCCAAGCACTTGAAACACGCCTGACAGCATCAAACCCAGGCAAGAATGCAGTACTCGGGAACTTTGATTGATAAGCATGGTTGCCATTCTTGCAGACAACTGATGTCACATAAGCATGAACAGATGCCATCTTGATGCAGAACTACAGAAATTTAAGTTTTGAAGGGTAATTAATTTTGACTTAAGTTACAACAGGCATGCATGTATAGAATGTCTGAACATATCTATATACATTGATACAAAGAAACTCTATTTTAGAAAAATCTATTTCCGATAAAAACTCTAGCATTAAAATATTACTTCACTCATTAACCTCACAAGTCACACTTATGCTCCTCATTTTGTACTTCAAACTACCCAGCCGCCTAGGTATGCAATCTTGAAGAGGAATGCAAAACAGCAACAGTCCAAACAAATTTCATATCAAATTTCCTGAAAATGAGTTTCATCTTATATAAACTGTTAAAAAATTTTCATTGGCAAATGAAGAAGAAAAAAATAAAAGAAAATTTCTGCATGCAAGGAACTGGAAGCAGGATAAGAAGACGGTTCCAAAGTCTCCATTTTTTCTTTTTACGGGATGTAGCTTATTTAAAACTGAAGAAAACTGAAGAAAATGACCCAAAAACACCAAGATGGATATTGGTAATAGAAAACTGAAAGGAAAACAAATACATGGAATTTAAGGTCAGAAAATTTCCATTTTCCAGCTATTTGCTGGAAAATAGTTCTTCTCACCTAATATTTCCTGGCTTTTTCCTCATAAGATTTTTAACTTGTATAATTAATTGAGTAACAAATCAAATATATATTTACCGGAGAACTGTAACTCAAGTGGCACAAAAAAATCCTCTTTGGGGCTTGTTTCCCACACAGGCCATTTGCCTGAATTCTAATCTAACATCCCCCTCCTCAAACTAGGTCTTTAAACTCCTTTATAACAAAAAAAAAATATAACTTTTATTTAACATAAACTAGGTGTGTAATTGAATTATCTTATTTTGTATTCAAAATAGCTTATAATAAAAACCTTTCTAAAAAATATGTGACTTTTTCCTAAAAATTAATCAAAATCAAGCATGCACTAGATTACATCAGAAAATTTTATGGTTCAAGTAAGTAAACAAATAGAAATGCTTTGGTACTCGCTGGAATCATAACAAATCACACAAACCGTGCATAATTTGATCCAATAATTAATTTGCACAAATTAAAACGGCATAGATCAAAGGATAATTTCTCACGAATCGGTTCATGAGACAACCCAGAAAATAAAATCCCAGATAAGAAGCATCCCCATCTCAAGAAATGCATAAACGGGTAGATGAGATTTCTCACACTCTGTCTCACAAAGCACAACGACACAAAATAGAGACTTTCAATTCAAACGGGATCTTTCACGATTAGAGAGAGAAAAAGAGGAAAGAAAGAGAACCTGAAGCGAAGCGCTTGGCCTTTATCTGCAATAGCAGACTGAGTGATGAAGAGCTCTGGGTGAATGGTTGTAGTCAGGCTCAGCAGCGTGGCCGTGCTGTTCTATATAGGAACCAGGAAGCGCCTACAAGGTATACCCAAAAGGCACCAAAAAGTGAAAGATGACGTGGCTCTCGTGACCCTGCTCGCTTAGATATTTGTAGGACAAACGATGTAAGAAATTTCACGAACGATTTTCACCAAACTCAATAACGAATGACGTGGGATGCCTGTTTCAGCCTTATTTTAGTCAAAAACATAACAAATAGAAAGAGAGAGGGTTTTTCGTCAATTTTAGGAAATGATTTCTTAATAATTACATGTTCAATCTACTTTTATTTCTCGTTTTAAATATTTTGTAAAATATTTATTATTTAAAAATATTAAAAAATATTAATTAACTTTATATTTATACAATTATTTTAAACAGTATATAAAAATAAACGAAAAAAATAATATTATTTTTTGTAAAAAGAGCTAGGGTTTTTCATTAAATTTTAAACAAAATAACAAAATGTCATTGTTTTAAAATTTTTATTTTATCATTATAATTTGTACGGTAAACTTTTTTAAAAATTTTACACAATATTTGTATGAGTTAAAGCAACGCAAATGCTACTTAGGTGTGACAATTAGATACATTAATCTATATTTCATCTAATCTATTTATATTTAAACTAATTTAACCTATCTAATTATAATAATAAATTTAATAAATTAAATTAATTTTATTTAATAAATAATTAATAAAACAACTAAAATATTTATTGTATATTTATATAATTTAAAGAATAAAATATATTTAAATATAAAATAAATTTAGATATATTTAGTTAAAAATATATAAATTATATATCTATTCATTAAAATATATTAATAAATTAATTTAATGGTTTTAATAAATTTTAAATAAATTATTATTTTATTTTTATTCATCTATTAATGATTTAATTCAAAATGTATCTCATTCATTTATCTGTTACCCCTAATGCGATGTGATAGTCATATAGAATTTATTTTTTAATTTTTTTTAATTATATTCATGATAACAAATTTGTAAATATTATTTGAGATAATAAATTCTTTTAGAAAAAAAATTATTTTGAAGCTCATGGGGATTTTAAAGAAAAAAAATAAAGATTTAGGAATATGAATGTTAACCCTTTTTTTTTTAATTCTTGTTTTTTCCATTAAAAATCTGTTATCATCGAAATAAGGTTTTTTTTTTTTCATTTGTTGACTCAAAATGCTTAAGATATTTGCATTGCGCAAAGCCGTAAATCACAAAAAGTTACGTGAACAAAATCAAACAAGCAAGTCTGTACCCCAAAAAAAAAAAATCAAACAAGCAAGTAAAAAGTAACGCCTTCTGAAAATTTTCTAAAATTTTTTAAAAAAATTTCATGTGGTTGCCATGTGACACTTACATCAATTGATTGGCACAAATGTCACGCAGAATTAAAACAATTTTACCCTGTAAAAAATAATGGTAGAACATGAAATAGTTAAAAAAAAAGTTAAAATAAATAATTAATTATTATAATTTTATTTAATTTAAATTTTATAATATTTTTTAAATATTAATTATTATAATTTCATTCGTTTAAATTTTAATCTTTAAAAAAATAATATCTTAATAATTAAAACTAAGAAAAACTAATTTTTCATAAAAACCAAGAATCAATATTTTAATAAATAAAAAATATAAAAATTTAAATTTAAATGAATAGAAAATTGAAAAATTGAAAACTTAATAATAGAGAATAAAATTTAAACGAATAAAATTATTAAAATTAATATTTTAAAACATAATGATCAAAATATAAATAAGATAAAATTATAAAAATTATTTATTTATTTTAATTTTAAAACGATAATATTTTAGTAGTTTATTTCAAAACTGACCCCAAAATGAGTCAAAAAACTTGAAAGAGAGATTCTTGTCGTGTCACCTTAGCCATGTGTTTTATTATGGTTTATAACTAACTACACACTAGCCATTGTTGACACTCAAACTAAATACGGTTGTTAAAGTTAGAGAGAATAATGACCAACATAAATAATGTTACATACATTGATTTATATGGTGTAAGAATTTGGTCTTACCACCTTTATATGTTGTTCTTTTTGGAATGATCAAAATTGAAATGCCAAAAAAAAAAAACCATGAAACTTTGGGTCATTGCACTTTATTCCATGAGTATTAAAAATGGTCAAAAGACCCATTTACTCCTCTTCCGATAGGCATTCATCTTACTAGCAAAAATTGGCACATGGGTGTCACGTGCTCACATGAAATGCAAATACCCATGCAAAACGCCATCTACGTAGGAAGAAAACCTCCAAAACTTGAGACTGTAAGTTAGGTTGGGTGTTGAAGTGTTGATTTGCTCTGGACGACAACACCCAACCCAGCTCCTAGTTTCGAATTCAAACAAATAATTATCTTTTTGTGTAGATGACATTTTATGTGTGCAAATACGTTTTACAAGAGCACATGACACCCGCGTTATGACTTCTATTAGTTTTCTTTTTTCAATTTTTTTGGGTCATCGTGATTTCTATTAGCCATATTAATTTTTTTTTCTGTATATTTAATAAAAAAAATGAACGAGTCTTTTTATGAGTTTGAGAATTTTTTTTTCTTTTGCCAAAGATTAAGGAACTACTCAACTTGACTTTTATTTTTGTTATTTATCTGAATTTTTAAATAAACTACTAAAAGAATTATATCAGGTTATAAATTTAATTAAATAATTAAAAGTGATTACGTCACCGTCTTTTTTCACACTTTCTATTTTTCTTTATTTTTATTTTCATTAATATTTTATTTTCTATAACTTTTAATATTTGTAGCGCACACAGGAAAGGTGCGTCCTTGTGTTTTCCTAAACCATGCTGTTTCCTTTGACAAGTAGAAGACAAATTGTCTTCCACCTAAAGTCTAGTTGTGTTGTTTCAGAAAAAAAAAATGATGATGTTGTTTCCTCCTTTAAACAATTTTGGGTTTTGTTATGGTATTTTAAATTTTTTAGGATATTAATATTTTATATAATTTTTCAAATATTTATTAATTGTTATTTTTCATATTAAGTATTTAAAATTCATAAAGTAAAATTAACAACTGGTGTCTTAAAAAAAATAAATATCGAGATAATGCCAATAATTTTATATCCCACTCGAATTCTATGACTCATTTTCTATTTTTAATTATTTTTCTCAAATAAAATACTATCAACTAATTGATGTGAGACACGATAGAATATAAGAATATGTAAACGTAAAAGTATTATCTTACATTCATTGTATGTAATCACCTTCTACTATTTACAATATTCTACATGGCAGTACCCCTTGTGCATCTTCCATGGCCAAAATTTTTTTTGCTTCCCCAACAACCATGTCTTCCTTCTTCTCCTCCAAAAGAAGAAGCAAGAAAAAAATAAATGAAGTTTAATATATTTTTTTTGGACCTTGAGGAAAGCCATTCTTCATACTCAATTCAATAAGTTTTATCTTAATTTTTTTTTTTAAATTCTTTGATGGCCTTTCAAATTCGATGGGAGTCCATATTTGCCCTTTTCTATGTCCAGCTTCTCTTCCAATTTCTAGTTTTTTTTTTTTAATGTACCAAACAAAAACTAAGAAGGCATTGAATAGCCAATTAAAATCAGAAAAACGGTGTGTGAAGTTTTGAAACCTAAAATAAGTGCAATATGTGTCAAGAAAATCCTCTTAACAGCTGCTCGTTGAGCATATATGTGGACCTTCAAAATTCTACTCCAAGAGAACTTCATCCAAGCAGCATGCAAACTTCAATTTCCAGCAAAGTTAACACGGTATAATGCTGCTTAAACAAGTTTGGCATAAGTGGTTACATCCAAGTTTAAACTTGTTTGGACTAATATTATTAATTTAAGAATTGAAGTTATTTATAAATTTAGTGTCATATTGGAGGATTTGAAAGTACTATATTTTTTTAAATAGGATTTGAAAATCATTTCATTTTAACTCTTTAATGTTTCTCTCAGAGCTGAGCTCTTTGTAATGCAATATTTTTCCATTGATTTTCAACTTCTCTAGATAATAACAATAAAAATCAAATAATAATAAAAACTTTCTCTATCAAAATTTTTCCTAACGCCACCAGGGCCAGGCAACTGTACACCAATACTTTCTGGTCTTCTCTTGCAGCTTTGATTGTCCAAGCTTCTGAGCAGGTTAAAGATAATGGGATGATGACTTGCAATAATGACATGAATATGAGATCGTAACTCTCCAAAGAAACTCAACCACATAGGACAATGGTCCAGCAGAAGCATATTGCAGGATAGCATGCTATTGGTCTTTCTTCAGCAGAAAAATTACAAAAATGTTGCTTTCAGAGAGAAACAGATATTTTAGCCTCCATTCAAAATATCAAAAATCCTGCTATATTAATACAAAAGCATCACTATCAGTCTCCTGCACAAAGGACTAGAAACAGTGCACTATAGTCACTTCTTACTTTACTGGAGTTCTCAAAGAAGACGTGTGGTGAAGTGACGATGCAGCCCCAACAAAATCTGGGTCAGTTCCCCCTTCCCACATAAACAACCTCTTTTTTTTTTTTCTTTCTTTCCACGCAAAAGAAACGAAAAAAAGTCTTTTGAGCTTACGCATTCTAATACATTATCTTTCTGCCCACATGCCAGTCTCCATGTGGTATGATTATCCATCCCAAAATTTTATTCCTTTGACAGCAAATCTGAAAGATGTTGCCCGAGCTCATCTGCAGTTCATTGATGGGCCTGTTTTGATGGGGAGAATTCGGAAATGTACTTGGCCACTAAACATGTTACTTGCAATTCTGATAAAATATTTTGGAGTAACATTTAGCAGAGTCTATATATTTCACAGAATCATAATGTATAGAACTAAATAACAATTACATTTGCAGACCACATATCATATGACTGAAATAATAGTCGATATACAACAAATTCAAATACCAGCATGTATGTAGATTGGCGGCAGTTATGATTTATGAAACCCTTGAAGAGGCACTACGTATATGTTTCTTCATCTTTCCTTTTCCCTGTGGCTTTTGGTGGAGTGAATTGAGAGTTAACACAAATAACAGGCTGGCTAGGTGTTAAAAATGATGCCAAAATTCACCTTACGGGAATATACAGAGTTGTAATGGTGAGCTCATGCTATTTGAGATATAACTGTCACTGGCTTCAGCTGAATGACTTCAAAAATCATACCCCACTTTCCACTTCACGTTGCTAGCATAATAGACAACTCTTAACTGTTCAGGAACCTGTCTGCAATGGGAGAAAAGACTCTTGCTTGCCTTTGACAAAGATTACAAGCTCTGTTGGTGCAACCACTAATCTTAACCACTTCTGTAGCTCTTCACCCTCTACTTTCTCCTTTTCTGAAGAATAAGCACTATTAGAACACCATGGCTATGCTAGAACAGTGGTTCAACATCATCAGTATCTATATATATACTCCATGGAAGCACACGATGTTCACATCCGAAGTTCATTAAAAGTCCACATGCTCATTATATTATATCGAATTATAATACAAATTCAGGGTAGAATAGGGTTCGAAACCCAAATCCGCGAACTAATTCATTCATGCAATTTTAACTGGTGGAATTAAACAGTATATAAGCAACAGACAGAAACAAGACATGCATGTATGCACCTAGAAAATTATCATCTTTCGATGATATTTGAGTCAATCAAAATACAGACAGACGATGATTCATGAAAAAATTTCAAATAATTATATCATTTTAACACTTTCCAATAACAAAATTTGACGTGAATCTTTATAGGATGGTGAAAGATATAGATGTATTGCCACACAATTGGATTTAGCATGCTTATAAGCACAAATTATCTCTTTTACAAAAGTAAATATAAACAAAAAAAAAAAAAGCACGAAAAGAATTGCAATCCAAGTACATACAAACACAAAGAAAACCCCTAAAACCCTGCTAATTTAAATACCCAAGTAAGAAAACCATAAAAGTGGCAATACACATGTCAAATACAAAGCATGCACCACCAGCCTAGTCATGTTAAAAGAAAAATGTATACTTACTCATGGAATTTTCATATATAAATATATTCTTTAAAAATATATTCCCCCCCCCCACCCGGCACCCCCCCCAAAAAAAATATATATTTGCTACAATGACACCCAGAGTGATGTACTTTTAACATTCAAGTTTAAGACTTCTTTTTTATATTTTTAATAGTTAGGCCTTAAGCCTAAACATATCCATTACCCATTTAATTAAGTTAAAGTTCATCGCTAATTTTTTGACAATCAGCACAAACCATTCCACCAAATCACTGAAAATTAAAAACAGCAAGTACAATTACCTTCCAAATGAGCACCAAGACCCTCCAAAAACAGTAGGATTAGCTCGCACAATGGAAAGTGCCACATCCAGTGCAGACTGCAGCAATGTTTTCACCTCTCTTTGAACGAGATCAACAAGGTGTCCCTGTTGTGTTCAGATTGAAATCAGCATTCAGAAGAAATTGAATAGGAAGAAGAAAGAAGTTGATGAACTGCAGGACCTGATCCCTTCCCCAAGGAACTGCTCCCCCAGACTCATCAATTCCACCATTAGAAAGAGTGGCAATTGACACAGGGCCTATGGTTTGATTTAGACCATATTCAGCAACAGCCTTGTATGCCATGTCAGTTGCTCGCTTTATGTCATCAAGTGACCCTGTTGACACTCGACCAGAATAAACAACTTCTTCTGCTGCACGTCCTCCAAGAAGGGTCACCAGGCGGCCATGCAATTCATCAATGAAAAGCAAGTATCTGTCCTCATTTGTTGGAGGAGTATAAGTAAAGCCCAGAGCCCCTCCTGACCTAGGCAAAATGCTTAGTTTCTGATAACATACACAAGACAGTAAGGTGCTGAATCATCTTTAAAAATAATTTATTAACACACAGATGAGCAACAAAACAATGATTTCCAAGATACAACTTATCTATAGAAAATCTACAAGTAGGCTGCAATTTCCAAATAGTAACTTTTGCAAGTGAAACTATTCATTTGCTAATAAAATGATAATGTACGTACAAAATGAAGCACAACTGTTAATTATTTACATGTAATCCACATTCAGTTGCTATTCCTAAGAACCCAAGGCATTTCATGACTTAATGGAACACAGTATATGAGACTGGCAGAAGTCTCCTATCTCTGACTTATATCTTGTTTTGTATTTACTGAATATCACACGTAATACATTTATACATTTTTACCGAGCCTTGCCCTAATTTCCCAGCATAAAAGAAGAAAAAATAAATAAAAAAGAAAACCCATCCCCTCATCCCCACCCTAAAAAAGAAAAAACAGAAGAAACTGAAACAAAACAAGTTCTTGTCACAGGCCATTAAATTAAGAATCTCAAAATCAGAGCCTATATGAACTAGAAATCATCAGTCATCAGAGTAATTTTGAGCATAAATACAATTTAAATAGTGTGTTAATTCCAAAAAATCAAGTAGGCAAGTACATGTGGTACAAGCACAATCTGCACATCTGTAATCGAAATGGCATATTTGAGTAGCCAAGAATTGAGTATCTTAAATTTACCTCAACACGTGGCTGTCCAGGAAGAAGATTTGCAACTGCAGTACCTACAACAGCATGACCAGCTTCATGTCGTGCAACTACAGCCTTCTCACTTCCTTGCAACTTGGCAGTTTTCTTCTCTATGCCCTGAAGCAAGTAATTTGGTTCATTTTCTACACAATTGATAAACTAGGGTTGCATTTACAAAACTGAAAAATTCAATTTAACATTTTGTCATTTGACAGATAGAAAATCTGACCAAACTGCATGTGGAAAGTGATAACTATGCAAACAACGAAAATACATACACAAACAATCAAGAATATTCAAAGAACCTAAGGTCTAGATGTGTTAGGTTGTTAATGGATTACAAGTTAGAAAATCAACCAAATACCACTTTTAGCCATACCATACATCCTATGTCCAAACTGTTCAAGTATAGTACTAAAGATCAACTAATTTGAGTCAACTATAAATCTGAAAAAAATTGAGTCAACTATGGGCCATATGAATCTCTAGACTCTAGCTATTATTATGAAGACCACCATTGTGCAGTACATATCACAACTGAAATTTTATTTAAAGATCATTTTCTGATGTAAATAGCTAGCAATAGAACCAGTCTTTGGATCACCATGTAAGGGTTCACAAACCAGATATGAGATACCCATCCTGCTCATGGATGCTTTTGTTAAGTCCCCATAATAAAGAATAGCACATTTTCAGAGACTACATAACAGCAACTTTCTGTTCAAGTTGAATAATATCTCCCAGTGCCTTGGCTGAAGACTTGATCACAACAACTTGGATTCTCAAATTAAACCTTGTCAATAATAAATTGGAATCCACCATGTATTTTTTATCAAAAAAAATCAAGCCTTATTTACGGCTATATCATTAATCATGTACTTATGGTTGTAACTTGTATCTTTTCTGACCAATTCTACTCAACTCATTGTTTCTGTCTAGTCTTGCTTAACTTCTATGTTGCTTTTCCTACTCAATTCTCACCTTAACGATTCAGTAGTGCCTCTGAAAAATAAAATAGATCTCTTAGGTGACTTCCACATTTTAACCTCAGGTGATTTTCTTCAATCTCTAAATAGATTAGCCCAATCTTAGAATTATCTTTTATCTTTCACCGCCAATCTGCCATGATCATGGTTCCTATTTGCTCTCAGAAAGCCGTCCAACAAAAAAAGTATAGGCATAGATGGTTAAGGATGCCTGCAGGCTTATAACACACATTTTTAAGTCTATGGACTTAGAGAGAAACGGAGACATCAACAATTACCTTCAGCGGCATGGCCTAATGGCATTCTCTCATCAATATAACCAATCCAGTAAAACTAATTTTAACCCAGCTGCCCTATTTGCAATCCATGGATTGAATGAATATCATATGCCCTGGCCATATATATATATATATATATACACCAATACTTTTAAATATCTGCCGTACCGGTATTAGATATGTACCCATATTGGATACCATATCGAATACTCCTCAACACTATCGAATACCGTTAGCCTTCATTATATATATTTTTATTTTTCACTTTTGAGTTTTTGTGCCAATACATGTGAGATCTCATTAGAATTTGATAAATGTTAATCTTCTATTGTATATAAAGTGACTAATGCTAAAAGAAAAAACATTTTTTCTATTTTCCCCCCTCAATTATGAAATTTCCCAACTACTTTTTTGTTATTTACGATGTCTTATGATAGTTTTATATATTTCTTGAGGTTTTATGAAATGATATATATTATTTTTTATATATATGTTATGTTGTATCCTGCCATACCCATATCCTAACTTTTTAAGGAATGACATATACTCGTTTTGTACCGACGTCGTATCCGATACCAGTACCCGTACCCGTATCCATGCATCATACATATACATATATATATATATATATATATATATATATATGCATATGTGCTACACATATTTGTGGTTCACAATGTAGCTGTTCATGCATACCTTGCACCAGGTCAGTAATGCAAATTGCTTGGACTACGAAAGTAATACCCCATAGGATGCTCATTACCTGAAACCCGCACTTGGTCCCTTACATGACTCCTGTTGAGATTTGGTGATCATAGGGAAAAGGGAAACCAAGAGAGAGTAAGACGGAACACAGTGTTTTTGCTAAATTACTTGGAATAGTTACTAATACATTTCATGACCCATAGAGGAATTCTACTACACAATGACAATAAAGCCGTTTACATTGTGTACACTCCTAAATCACTTTCCTAATAACATAATACTAATTTATATCAACTCCCATAAAGCTTTTGTGAAGCATGCTAAGTAACCACCATGACAAAATAAAGGTAGCAAAGATAAAACGACAAATAAAAAAAAAAAGGTAAAAAGAGAGGGAGAATCACCCCTCCCCCTTGATAAATACAGATGTGTAAATGAAAAAAATTGCATCCACCATGAAAGAATGTGACTTACAGCTATTGATCTTTCCACAGCTTGGATGAAATCAATTTTCTCAACAACAACTTTGTTTTGTCTTCCAGCCAGTAAAGCAGCCTCATTTACTAGGTTTGCAAGATCCGCTCTGTAATGATGTGAAACATATGTCAGATCAAAATTCTAATATTCTCAATGTATTTAAAGGGGTAAAAAAGAGAATAGGGAGGAAACAGCACAATTACCCAGTGAAACCAGTGGTCATAGAAGCAATGTCGCCAAGGTCAACATCCTTGGCTAAAGGAAGTTCTTTCTTGCAAACATGAACTTTTAGGATAGCTTCTCTTCCAATCCTATCAGGTGTTTCTACCTAAGAAGAATTTATGGGGAGATAAATGAGGCATTTTTGCTAAAGATATATGCAAAGTCAAGAATTTTTTTTAATATCTGTATTAAAACCAAAGGAGGTAATGTATAAAAACTAGAATACATACCATAACTACACGATCAAATCTTCCAGGTCGGCGAAGTGCAGGGTCTAAGACATCTGAGCGATTAGTTGCTCCAAGAACAATCACTGCAGAACTGCTGTCAAACCCATCCATCTCCTGTAATTCAATTTTAACGCATTAGCCTCATTGAGGCCTTTTTTTTTTCCAGCAATCACAACAACTAAATAGTGTCAAAGGAATGCTAACAGTGAGCAACTGATTCAAGGTTTGTTCTCGCTCATCATTGCTGACAATGCGAAATTTACCATCACGACTTTTAGCCACAGCATCTATCTGCATAACAAAAGAAACTCTGATTGGTTGAATATTAAATAGTCAATATTGAACCAAATCATCCCACTCAACAAGAGAATACATATTCTTACCTCATCGATAAATATTATGGATGGTGCTTCCTTCTTTGCCCTTGCAAAAAGATCTCTCACACGGGAGGCACCCATGCCAACATACAACTCTACAAACTCACTAGCAGAACAATTTATAAATGGTACATCAGCTTCCCCAGCCACAGCCTTTGCTAGTAGCGTCTTACCTGTCCCAGGAAGACCCACCTGTAAGATAAGCCAACAGATATTTACTACCTACATGTCAAACTAAAATAATAATAAATTAATAATAAGAAAAGAATTTAATCATCACATGATGTACAAGCTCAAACGTGAAGGAAAGTCATGAGTGGAAAATATTTAAGGATTTATCCCTAGAACCAGTTCAATCAAACAAAATATAGGTCCAGTTTTTTGCAAGTTATAATTATGTATATATGAGAAAGCATAGTTCATATAATACAGCAGAAAATTCTGCTGGCTTTTAGTCCAAGAGATTCCCAAGAGATGTTTCACATAGTGTTAGTTGATAGACCATATATGCTTTCATCCTGGGATCATGAGGCCAATTTTTATCAGACATCTCTGGCAAGAACTCACCAAGAGAACACCCCGAGGAGGACGAGCACCAAGTCTTATATATCTGTCTGGATTTCGAAGAAATTCCTAGCAAGTGAACATCAGCATAATCAAAATTACTTCCCTATATCACCACAAGAACTCAAAATGAAAATAGAAGATTAAGTTGTAGAATAGAAAGCCGCTAAAACACCCTACAGATTGTAAATGCTGAAAATGAGCAGAAGAGAGTCCAGCCTACCACAATCTCTTCTAACTCCTCCTTAGCCTCGTCAACACCAGCAACATCAGCAAAAGTGATTGTTTCACCTTGTTCAGATGACTTTGAACCAGCAGAGGTGCCTGATTTGCGGTTCCTAATCTGACCGGCTGTATGCTGCACACAGCATACAATTAAATATATTGTTTTAAAGGTTTAAAACATAAGTTGGATAAGAATGCCCAAGAAATTGAGGAGGAAAGAAATCAGACTCACACCTGAGAAAAGCTTACAGGGAATCGATGGAGAAGCCCTGCAAGCACAGCTACATAAAACAAGGCTATCTGCAAATATGAGGATGAAGTCAGCAATAGCAAGTCATGTCATATATAGCATCAACCCCGACAACCAAGGAAATTTACACTGAATTGGAATAAGAAGGTGAATAACTTAAACCACTGATAATATGATAGTAGTAAAAGTGAATGTAACCTGATCATATACTACAACATGGCATATTTTAAAAAAAGTCAAAGGTTTTTCCTTACTGTCCGCAAATTTACCTCATGAAGCCAATATAAAAATTGGCTTCTATTAAACACATAACGTATTCAATTCTTCTAGAAATTCTTATTTAAAATTCTCATGGTACAAAATCTACAGCATCTAACACTAAATAAATCAAGTAAATTATAATTTGTCCAGCTTAATAATTTATATTAACTATAATAGTCATAGATAAGTGACTTTGAACTGTAAATTCCCCAAGTAGCGTTCTAATGAGGCAAAAGTGATAACCAAGAGTTTAACATCATTATTACGTAAGGATCAAGAATGAGTTGGCAAGCCAAAAAAACAAAGAGCACATGAAGATAACAGATGGAGATTATAGGATTTCAAATGGGATTTTATCATTTTATGGGTTTCTGAAAATTATCCTGCTTGAATGGCATAAGGTTTTGTAAAGAATGGGGGGACTACATCCAAGTTTCAAATGGCCCTTCAAGGAGTAGGAAAGACTTAAGGAAATAGCATTTAGTCCAGCTCCTGCACCATTGATATTGGGTATTGAGCCTTCATACAGTTTTCAATGATTGGTAGAAAGAATGCAGTTGGAGAAAGAACCATAACTCTTATTCCTCTTTTGGGTCTCAGAAGGTTTCTCCAAATAAATGAATATATTGGAATTTGTATATTAAACTTCAAACCACCAACCTCCTCCCAAAATAGGGAAAAGGGTCAGAGAACGAAATGAGCTAGAAGTGTGGTGACTGGTGAGATTCTTGAGATCCTCGCCAAATCAACCTCCGCATAATCTTAAGTTAATTCAGTCGAGGGTACAATTTATCTCTGGAGTTTCAAGCACCATAATAATGCAAGTAGTCAACTTTATATAAGGGATCACACAAATACAACTTGCTTACCAGTGCAGAGTTGAAGAATCCACCAGAACGCTTATCCGGTGACCCAAACTCCACCTCATTTTCCAGCATCTTTTCATATGGAGTTCTTATATCACTTGGCCTTGTCGTAGTGTAAACTATCCTCTTTGTAGGAGTAACACTCTTGACCAACGACTCTGACTCCTGCAACTTACTTGTTCCTGCAACTTCACCATCCTGAATGCTTCCCGCATCAGACTTCAATTTGAACATGATATGGACCCCATCAACCTCCACCTTCTGCACTTGATGACTGTTGATTTTACTCAAGAACTCACTGTATGGCACACTAACAAACGAGGTAGCAGCCCTTGGCTCCGACCCGGGTAACGGAATCCCAGGGCGAAGCAACCGCATAACGAAAATCACAATCCCCAATTGCAGAAGCAAAACCCCAATCTCCTGCGCCTGCACTATCGGCTGCCACCGCCACTTCCCTCCCTTAGAACCCCACGACCACCACCCACCTCTCCCCTGCTTCTCCCTCCTCCGGTTCGAACCCGAGCCCGGCGAATTCTTCTCGACCCCTTGACCCTCACCGGCTTTCGCCTCGCTTTTCTCGCCGGAACCCGAACCCGCCGCCGAATCGCTCTCCTGACCGCCAGCCCTGACACCAGAAGAACAACCCTTTCTCAGACCATAGCTCCTCACGAAACCTCCCCACAAATCGAACCTCTCTGAATCCTTCGACAAATTTGCTTGCCTGAGAACTCTAACGGGCACCGAATTCGCAACGAAACGACTCGAATTGTGGCGAAAGGCCCTCGATTTTCCGCGGATGAAGCCCCATCCTTGCCAGCGATAGAAATTCGAGTCCGAATTTAGATAGATTTTGGTGTGAGTTAAAGGAGATAAATACTCCAACGCTGACATTCCAGATGACCCACAATGTATAAAAATCAAAACTTGAATATCTCGTTGTAGTTGGGGGCATGTGCAAGTATATATATATATAGGTAAGCTTAAAGAGATAATCTCAGAGTGCCGGTGGCTGCAAGTGGGAGAGAAAGAAGAGAGAGAAAAGAGAGACAAGGTGATCCGACAGGAAATTACAACTGTCCGATCAAGAAGATGTTGAAAGATCTCAACCGTCGACCCCGATGTTTTTTGTTTATTTCATTTTATTTTTGTTGGTAACATGTTTTATGTTTAATTTAACCTCTGTTGATTGTTTGGCGTGGCACTAGGTAATGCATTCTTCTGGGGTTAAAATCTGCTGCGAAGCTGCACGGTGGGGTTAGGGTTTGCGAGGTCGTTCTCAAGTGACACGTGTAGGATGATAAGAGGAGGAGCTGGGATCTCCACATGAATCTGTGGCGATCTGTGCGCAAATTAGCAACACACGTTCGGGAAAACGAGTGAAGACCACACACTTGTTTAGTTGTTTTTGAACTAAAACTAATGATTAGATATAAAACAAAATTAATCCGTTGTCCCACCCCATGTCTTTTCTTCTGCTTATGATATTTTATCATATCACATTGAGGTTGCTATAGTCTTAAGATAAAAATAGGTTAATTGTATAATTTTATTTTATTTAATGTTACGTTAAACACATGATAAAGTCAATTATATAATATAAACTTATATTATTATATCTTATATTATATATCAATTAACTTCTTAAAATATTTAGTAAAGACTATAATTTTAAATTGATAAAAAAAATATACAGATTCTCTAAATTTTAGATTATTTATAAATAAATTTTTAAAATTTTAAAATCATCTTAATTAGTATCTAAATTATAAAAATTACATAAATTAATATTTTTATTCATTTTTTATTTATTTTAATTTTTTATTTAATTTAAAATAGATAAAAAACAGATAAAAAAATTAATTTATATAATTGTTAAAATTTAGATACTAATTAAGATAATTTTAAAATTCAAAAGTCTATTTTACAATAACTTAAAATTTAAATAGTCTATATACTCTTTTTCCTTTTAAATTTTGAATTTGAAATTGCATCACCCCGCAATTAAGCAGGATAATTTTTGCATTCTCAAAAGAAGTTGCAATGCAATGGTATTGTGGTTCCATCTAACGTTTGTTTTAAAACAAAATTTTAGAAACATTTAGATTATAATTTGTGAAAAAAAAATTTATGGCCACAATAGCTACAATATGCATCGTTAATAGTTGTGACAATCACAATTGCAGTAACAAATAACTGCATTACAACTGTAACCACAATGACAAATTAAAACTATGTTATTATATTTCACATTGAATAATTTAAGATGTTCATTATAATACTTAAATCAGAAAATACTCTTATTTAATAGATTAATCTTTTAATATTATAAGTCAATAAATAACTGATATATCATCATTTATTAAGTAATATATTTTTTGAAAACTTATATATTTTTAATTTAAATTTTCATTGAAAATATTATTCATAAATAAAATGTATTTATATAATATTAAATAATAATTCATAAGAAAAAACTTATGGTTTTAATTTTACATATTTTTAACAAATTTTATCTTCATGTTTTTGATAAAATATAAAGACACTTTTTTAATTTTGAATGAGTTACAACAAAAAAGTAACTATTAGATTATGTAACTTGCACAAATTAATTTTATATTATTTCGTTAAATTTAACCGGTGATCTTATCACATATGATATGTGTATGTGATCTATTAAGTTTTTTTTATTTCCTTTAACAAAATATTCATTACAGTGATAATGGAATTAAACAACTTTAAATGCACAAATTCTTTATTCTATGAGTTATTTAAAAAAATATAAAAACAACATTAATAGATAACATACATATAATGTATGATTAAATTATTATTTAAATTTGATAAAGCATTGAATTGAAAACTTAATTGCTAATAGTTACATAATTTAAATATTTAATAGTTACTTTTTTTATTGTTTAAGAGGCGTACATGCATGTTGCTTAATCGGCAAGTGCACCGAATCACAAAAGTAATATATTAGTGAGAAAGAATCATTTCCTCATATATTATGAGTATCAAATATCACTTCACTATGTTCAATATTATTATATTGTGAGTATCAATTATCACTTTACTATATTCAATACTATTTGGACTTTTAAAAGTGTGGATCAAAGGGAGCTCTAAACTAAAATTATCAGCAATTGCCTAATTGAAAGTTAAAATTGATAAAAAAAAATAAAAATAAAACAACAACAATTAACAAGTCAACTTTAAGAGAATAAAGGGATAAATGAAAGGTATTAGGAGTCCAATTTCACTTAACTTATTTGAAGTATTTATGAATTTTAGTTTAATTAAGTTCTAATTCTAAATGTTGATGGTGAAATTCCGAAAATTAATAACCACTCAATCCCTTAACATGATAATCCTCTTTTAACCAGTAAGAATTAACTAATCCCTTAGTCTAATTCAAATAAAAAAAAAGGTTAGGAACAAGGTTACGAAATTATAAACAACCCACACAATATGCATTACCTATTCCTAGATTTTGCTGAGATTATAGTATTCATCACATGAAGCAAAATTATGCATTAGTTTTCCAATTGAAAACATGAACAACAAATTGATTTATAAGTGACCATATAAACGCTTTAAAAACAATGATAAACACTCAATTATGGAAATAGAAATTTATATTAAACGTAGAATCAAACTACATTGTCGAAGTCAAACTACATCATTTCCCTAGCTAAGGAAAGTTCTTCT
Source organism: Castanospermum australe (assembly GCA_019955255.1). Taxonomy (NCBI): domain Eukaryota; kingdom Viridiplantae; phylum Streptophyta; class Magnoliopsida; order Fabales; family Fabaceae; genus Castanospermum; species Castanospermum australe. The sequence continues at coordinate 83,998 of NSJW01000103.1, forward strand.
CAGCTTGAATCTTCAGCAACCCCAAGCTCCAGAATCTTCAATCCCTACGTATTCCTCTTTTCCCTCTTTTTCTCCTGTGCTCCTTTTTCTTTCTCGCTCCTTTCTTTTTAATATAGAATGATATGTTTAGATTTTTATTTCACTGCCTAAGTGGTGGATTCCCAGCAACTCAGCGCCTATGTGCACAAGTGGTAGAAACTTAACTTTCCTCATGTCTCAGCGTCCAAGCAATCTTCATTGAGCGCTGACCTTATATCTTCTCTCTTTAATTTAGACCTCAAATCTCCTGCAATAATGTCACCACCTAAAGAAACATACAAAGAACAAATAATAAAGAACAAATTTGAAAAAGAAAGTAACTAGAACTTACCAAACATCCAACTAAATTGACAAAACACACAAGCATGCTACTAATTAAAAATAGACTAAATCTCAAGGGCAAAACACAATCTTAGGCCACACTAGACAATGAATAATTCTAGTTCCATTAGAATTATCAATGTAACTCACTTAAAGTTAAAGGGGTGTATGAGTATTTTATCTTTATTTTTTTATCCACAAAAAAAAATTTTAAACCAAAAAAAATTATTGCATGATTTTTCAGGAGAATTATTTTATTTTTAAAATTTTTTAATTATTTAGCTAATAATTTTCGGCTGACAAGTTGTGAGAATAACGATCATATTTTGATTTTGGTGACTGAAATTTGATGGCAAGTATTTGAAAGTACTTGGCTAAACCAAAAATCTAATATAAACCTCGTAAAAGTATGATATCGTAAATAAATATTTGACCAAAAAAAAAAACTTAAATATACATTAAGTTCAGATCTTTCACATTTTTTACCTTTGCTCGAATGGCGGTGGAAATTAGGTTCAAATCTTTCTTCTCCTAACTTGAAAATGTTAGCTCTCTAAAGAAACAAAAAGATAATTAAGCCATACTTAAAATTAATTTGATTTTGGTGTTAAAGTAGAAAATTCTTAGAAAAATTATCTTTTAGTGCTGAAACTTTAATAGGATGAAGCTTATGTGTAACATCTCGTATGCTTGAATAAGTTTTGGTTATGTTTGCGCTTGAGCAAAGCTGTGTTTCTCTTCTACAGTTTTAGGAACCATTTAAATCTTAAATAAAATCTTGAAAAAATTCCAAAGCTATTTACATTTTAAAAGTCTTTATAAATAGGTTAAAAATGTCAGGCCAATCCATTTAATTGTATAAAAAATACAAATTAGATTTTAAATTTATGATTCATATAAATGCAAGAATTTTTAGGTCTTAATCTCGTTTACCCGTAAACTCGTTTATTTATTTATTTTATAAGTGTATAAACATTGTAAAAGATGTTTAAAATTATGAATTATTTTTTTGGTCTTCGTTTAAAACTATGAACTTAAAGAGCCCGAAACCACAAAAATTAAAATGGCCCATTAGCTAGGCGGCCCAGGCAATGGCATCAAGCAGAAATCATAATGCACCAATAACCAATTCCACGTTCACGTTTGCACCACAGCACCAATCCCATTTTTTTAAAAATATCCTCTTACCACATTTTTTTAATAATTTTTTCATTATTAAATAAAATAAATATTAAATATTTTTTATATTTTTAGAAATTAAATGATTCATTTAACTTCAAAACTGCATCGTTTAAGGTTTTAACCTATTATGACTTCAAATTCTTTTATTACTTTTCTCTAATTTTTTAAATTCCTAGTTTTTGGTAAAAAAATAAAAAATTTAATCAAAAGAGTTGTTACGTGGGTCAATCCATTTAAGCTTGTAAGTTTATGTGAAACAAATTAGGCTAATTTTTTTAACCTGTTTAAATATGTGTAATTTTAGCTTGATTAGTTTAATTCTTGACTTATTGCAAGTAGACTAAAACATGTCAAGTTAGCACATTTGACAGTCCTAAAATTGAACATAATTTAAAAGTTAAAGTTCTTGTAAACTAATCATATTTGAGAAACTTGTTTAATGAGTCAAGCCTAATCAAGTAATTAGTTTTATACTTATAACAACTCGTTTTCACCCACAATTCTATTTAGCCTCACAAAATAGCAAGGGAAAGAAGGAGGAGGCCAAATTAGGGTTAGTTTGGTATAAGGATAAAAATTATGGTAAAAAAATTGAAAGATAAATTTTATATACAATTTTTTCACATAAAACTTATCTTTTAAGTTTTTACTCTTATTTTTACCCAATAAAAAGCATACACTTAACCTTCTTAAGATGCCTCAAGCCACCAATGAATTTTGACTCATTGTGTTGGCTTATGTTAGCCTGCCTCACATTATTCATTAGGTTGTGTGCCAAGAAGCCTGCTTGTTACATAAGTTACATTTTATCAATCCAACCTATACCAAATTAGGTGGTTGGTGGGTCATGTCAACGGGTTGAACCCTCTTTCACAATTCCAAGTTAAAGTCTTAAGAATTCAGTTCAAAGAATTCATATTAATTTGAAGAAATTGTTATATGCTTATGCAATACAGTACTCAACCACTCATAACACGACAAGTGACATAATTAAATTTGGACTATAAGATTAATTTTAAATAGTCACATTTCATGATGTATTACACTTATTGCAGTTGAGAGTATTTAAAACATCTCCAATATTGCTTGTGCTTTTAAAGTAATTTACATAAGAGTGCGTGAAGATTGCATGTGTGCAAGTTAAGTAACATTTATTTATGAGAGAATGAAGACACTGAAAGAGGTCCCTTGAGTCAAAGCAACAGAAAATAGTATATACAGTGTACTAGTAGAGTGCAAGGGAACTATACTACGCAGTAATGCGACTTTGACTTGTGAAGTTGATTTTTATACGTTGTTCTTTTTCAACCTTTTGTACCTTTTATGCCGTTCTTACAATGAAAGAGAAGCATATAGTAAAAATTCCTGAATTAGAGGATCCTACGAAATTGTCAACCAAACAAAATCTTTCCCAAAAAAAGACGAACTAATAAATTGCTAAAGTTCAACGGCTAACCATTTGTTAGGTCGAAGCTCAAACAATTTTTTACTGCTGACCATAATTTGGGGGCTAGTTGACCTATTTTCTCTCTGTCATTCTGTCTTTAGTTTTTCAATTTTCTGAATGATTTCAATGGACTGAGTAAAGAAATCACATCAATGCTGCATTTTCGTTACCCATCATTGATCTCCTAGTTTCTTCTTGGGCTAGAACACCAGTTACATTTACTTATTTCACTTTTGTGCTTCCTATCCCATTTGATTATTACTATGATGATTATAATTACTTGTTTGAATCTGGTGATGACAAAAAAGTCTCCCATATGAGTTTTCCATTGTTGGGTTGTGACAGATGCATGCAACCACAACCTTGAAAGCATTGTAGTTTGTTTTTCGCACCTACATTTAGAGAAACAAAGATGGGTTTGAATGCAAGAGACATTCAACTTCGTTTATGCAGAGTGCTTCAGGTTTTAGCTGAGACTAGCTACACGTTTGTACAAAGACATCCACTGGTTTCGGGTGCTTTGTTAGTCTTCTTCATTCTGTACATATTCCTTTCTTATATTTTCAGCTTTTTGGTTTACTTGTCCCCATTTCTTGTGTGCACTGCCATTTTTGTTAGAATCTTTTGGAGTTCTGAGCAAAGCCAGCTTAGATATGTCAAAAGCGAGGAGAAAAAGGGAGAGCCAGAGAAGGTTGAGCCAAAGTATCCAGAGGTACCCAAGAACGGGAGACGTGGGCTGCTTTATAAGTGTCCATCACATAATGCAACAAGCAGACGGCGAAATTTCACAGAGAAGAAATGGGATGTGTATGGTGGTTTGGAAGAAAAAGCCAAGGATTTGTCAGCAGTGTTTCGGAATGATTTCACTAGAAAAAGCACAGAGAACAAAGAAGCTAAATCTTTGAAGAAAGGGAAGAGTTGTTTGGATTATGGGTTGTCTGCAGAAAAGATTCAGGATCCTCAAAGGGAAAACTTGCTTTCTGAACCTTCAATGCGTGACCTGGTGGCTTATGGTAGTGCTTGTGGTGGTTCAGAGAAAGTGACAGAGAAAACTGAGAATGGAGATGATAAGGGCAAGGACAAGGAAGAAGCACAAGAGGATAGGACCAAAGCTGTGGAATTAACGGGGGATGATCAGAAAAATCTCATGGATCTTGGGATTTCTGCGATGGAGAGAAACAGAAGGCTGGAGAGTCTCATTGCCAGAAGAAGAGCAAGAAAACTATTGAAGCTGCAGATTGAGAATGGTCTAATTGATATAAAATCAGTCATCCCAACTCAAATTGAACCACTGCTCATTACAAGAGTCAACCCTTTTGATTCCCCACAATATTTTGATGGCTTGGAAATGCCTGGTTCTGCCCCATCTGCTTTGCGAAGCCCGTTTGACATTCCATATGATCCTTCTGAGGAGAAACCCAATCTCACAGGAGATAGTTTCCATCAAGAATTCACAAGTCACCAGAGGGACATGCCATTTTGCAGGCATGAAAGCTTCAGTTTGGGCCCCTCTTTCCCATCAGAACCCATGAAAGACCTTGAAGCCAGAGAGCCCCATCCCTTCTTTATCAATGGGAGGAAGGGTTTAGACAGGCTGGCATACCCAAGAGTCAGAAAGCTTCCAGGTGACAACCACTTTCTTCTCCTCTTTCTTCTTCCCTGTATCTCTCTGTCTGGCTTCTAATAGCAAAAGAGGAAATTGTGGTAAACTGATTATGAAACTAAATGTATCTTGCTCTTGCAGATAAAGGGAATCATGACTGGCTAACTGAACAGTTATTCTGCAAAGAAGGTGATGAAAGTGGAGTTAAAGCTCCCAATCCAGTAAGTGAAGGAGAGGGAACAACACATGAAGAGGATGAGAAATGTAAAACTGATATGGTTGACATGAAAAATGAGGAAGTTGAGAATGGTCATGCAACAGAGTCCATGCCAGATCCTACAAGTGAGCCAGAGTTAATAATTACAAAGATCCCAGATGTTGAAACAGCTAGAGTTTCAGAGAAGCTAGGACCAAGAGTTCCTAAGCCTCATGAGAGGGTCCTTAATCTTCCAATATCTAGTACTACTGCTGCTAATGATTCTCTGCAAGACATTATTCCATCTCCAATTGATAAGAACCAAGAAAATATATTCCTTACTGAAAGACGCATTTGTCATACCCCAACATACTCCATAGCTTTTGACTTACAAGTGGAGGTTTCTGAAATTGGTTCACCTGCACTAACAGATCGGAGTCATGAGACCAACACAACCACGGATGGAGAATCCGTAATATATGATGGGGACATTGACAAAGACGTTACTTCTGGCAGTGAAGATATGTGGGGAGCCTCACTCCATTCAAGAGAAGTACGTGGAGTTAGTGAGGATATTGCTGAAGCAGGATTTGCAGAAGCAAACAACTCGTCTTCACCCATTCCTCTACAACAAATAGATGAAGAAAATGTCGCTGATGTGAGCTCAATGTCCTCAAGATCTGATATGGCAGAAGATACTCCAACTTATGCAATAAATAGTGATCGCAACATCTTTGGTAACATGAAAGATTTTGTGGGGGGAACTGAAGCACCTCCACCTCCCCATTCTTCATATGTGTCATCACGTTTGAAGCGGTTGACAGATAGATCTGTTGATCATTTACCTCACGAGACACATTCTGAAAAACCAGAGGTGAGTCATTTTGGTGTTATTATGCAATCCAGTTGTCAGGCTTCTTGAATCTTGAATGGTCCAAACAATAAACAAACTTTTATTTGCAGGGAAAGAGGACTAATTTGTGAAATCATACTTGAATAAAATGTTGCATCCTATTTTGCAAGTATCATATCATTTTGCTTGCTTGCTTCTGTAGAAGGTAATAAGTGGGGATAACAATATCTTTTCATTTTTAAAATTCTTGCTCAACAGGAATGGTGCAGCCTGTCAGAGAATTTGATAGATGAGGCACAAGTTATCAATGATGTGAATAACTCAGCAGCCGTTGAACAAGATAACACAGAGAATTCAAAAAGTAATGAAGACCCTAGTGCATCAGCTGTGCGGCAAGAAGTAAGTGGTGAAGTCTCCATCAACTCAATTTCATCTTCTTCACCGAGATCCGTATTATCAGAGAAACCTATAACAGACCAAATTTCCTCGTCAGCTCATAATCAACATATGCACAATGATGTTCAGCAATCTGACATGGAGGACAGGGCCCAAGAAACTTCACATGGGGAAGGTCCACTTGACACCATGCCTCAAAATATTCAGCCTTCGATGGATGATCCAGTTGTTGAATCACATAACGATGACTTCAGTCATTCTCAGGTGCGAATTCTGGTAGCAATTTTGTCTTTTTTTTATCTATATTTAAAACTTATTAATCATTGATATATCAGAACTTCAATGTAAGTGGAGAACACTGTTCCTCTCATGCCTCAAGGCTTTGGTACATGATCATCAAACCATGAGGTCGAGGTTGTCTATAATTGGTTCACTTCATATCTTAATAATGTTTATATAGTTGGCATGTTTACACCAAAAAAAAAAAAAAATCACAAAATCACGATGCTTGTAATTTATTTTTCCTTTCTCAATGAACAAAAGCACAAGAGCTTTAAGCCTTAACTTGCATATTATTTGTGACATTGACTAGGAGCCGACTTATCCCTCGAATAATTCCATTGAAGAATCAAATATGCTTTCCAAGATGAATGATGCAGAAGTCTGCAATAAGGAAGACGAAGAGAAGTTAAAGAAGGATGAGAACAGTGAAGATAAATCTACTGATTATTCTACTCCCTCAAATAGACAAGATGCTACTGCAGAATCCCCCAGACTAGCTGAGATGACGACTTCGGAGGATATAGATGAGAAACCAAGAGAATCAGTTGATGATAAAGTAATATTTGATTCTTTAAACTTGACAGATTTTAGTACATGACCAATACACTTACATTTTACATCTTTCTTGTAAAAATAAACAGGTTCCATTGAATTCTCTAAAGCAAGAATCATCCTCAAAAGTGCATGGAGAGAATGAAGATAAATCTCAAGCATCAATGAGACAAGAGGCTACCACAGAACCATTTATCAATGCTGAAACAGAGGATACAAGTTCTGATAAAGATTTTGAAGGAAAGCACAATGATTTGAATAATAATGAAGCCATAAAAGACGAATCAACAGGGGAAAGTGACAAGTTGAGGGAAACAGACAAGCCATTGCACAATGAGTTAAAGGAGGTGGTTGAAGATGATATGGAGAAGGAAAAATTGGACAGAAGTGACATCTCTAAAGACTTGCCACTGCCAGTGGTCACTGAAGTAACCAATTTGAAGTCCAATGAAGATACTTTAGGAAAATCTGACAAGGTGAACAAGAATGAAGCCATTGAACAGTATTCAAACAAAAATGAAAATTTGGTATTATCTCAACCAGTAGGAGAAAGTGATCTGGTGAGGAACATAGCACATATTGAAGAGCCTGGAGAAGTACTTCAGCTTGAGGATGCTAATGCACCAAAGCCAGATGAACCAAATGATAGCTCAAAAGAAGTAGGATATTTCCAAAGAGAGGAGTCAACAGAGTTGGTTGAAGATGACATGAAGATGGACAAACCAGCAAGTCGTGACAACAATGAGGACTTGCCACAACCAAGGGTCACTGAACCAACGATTCCCAAAAAAGAAGCAAATGAGAGCCATGCAGAGGATTCATGAAGTGGTGAACCTTGGCAAGGGTTGAAGCCTGGTATATATTCCTCAGAGTTGAACACCCCAGAAGTTGGTCTAACAAAGAAAATTGAATCCCCATTACCTAGTTCGTTTCCATTGTCAAGTGACAGAGTTGACCAAGCGGCTGAACTTGCCAGAAAGAGAAGACTAACATAGAGTTGCATGTATACTATACAATTTTCATTGCATGGATGCTGTCCATGGATTTCCTAGACTTTCAGAATATCATTCTTTTAGTCACACTGCACATATAAACACTATAATTAGAAAGTAAAACACCTAGAAGAACATACACAACTACATATTTTATCTTTCAAACTCTAATGAAATGACCATCACCGTTTTGTAAGGCTCTTAATATTCCATTTTTGTCTTTGATGAAAGGGTGAGAAGAAAGTTCTTTTGTCTATTTTTTTTTCCCCTTTTTATAGTCAATGATTATCAGAGCAAAGAACATATTTACTTCCGCGTTTATTAGGACCTTCCAACTATTTATCTCATTAATTCTAGTTTTTCGTTGTGTCCCATATGTGTAAGTTTTGAACAACTCAAACTAACATTCTTTTTTTTTCCCCCTTCAATCTCTTTTCTTTTTGGTGAAGGTATGAGTTGATCTTATTAAAAATATAAATCAAAATTAATCTTGAGGTTTAACAATTTACTCTTTTACATTAAACTGATATTTGACAATTTAGGGTGGAATCTTGTACCTTGTTATTCCAACTGAACTGCAGGGGTGCTTTTAGACATTTAGGTAATAGCAGTCAAATATTATAAAACTAGTACAGAACTCTTTCATTTCTCGCAGCATGAATATTATAAACATGATCGAATCTCAAATTAATAATTATCAAATAATTTTTAATGGATCTAATATCTCTTGTACCTAAAGTATGTAAAAATATCTTCTTTTTATTTTACAAATTAAATGAGATTGTTTTTTATTTATATCATGTTATTGTGAGGATTTCTATATTGTCTGTTAATAAATTTTTAAAAAATTTATAAATAATATTTTTAAAAAAACAGTAAAACATATAAAAAAAATATAAAAATATTATGAGGTTAAATTAATTGAAACGTATCACATGGTAAATAAACCTGTACATAATATAGACGATTGTAACATGGATAGTTGAACTAATACTTTGTGATGCACAAGATACGTATGGAGAGGCAAATATAAACCATACTTGTATCTTTATGAATATCATCATATATGTTTAAGAACTTCAGACTTTAAAGAAAGGCAGAGTTTAGAAGGAGGACATGAGTTTATACCAAAATAAAAAAAATAAAAAAAAAGGATGCCATGAGTTTTGAAAACAAGGGAATTATTTCATTCAAGCTTTGTTGATATAACATAAGGCCTCAACATATATAGCCGAGAGCTTATAAGTATCGACATAATAATACATATATTCTAGTGAAGAGGGAATCTCCTTTATACATTTTTTTATCTCCTTTATACATTGTTGAATTAAGATATTTTAGACAATGAACATCAAAGTGACAATTAAAATATTGTTTACATAAGTTATTTTAGACATATTGATATGGTTTTTGTTTATGTTAATACTGGATATCCACAACATGGAGAATTTCTTTATATTTAATTATAACGAAATAATGTTATTTATATGTTACATTTTTTCCTTTAAAAAAATGAAAGAGTAAAAAAAAAGACGAGATGAATTTTTTTATCTCTTTTTTTTTTAATAAAAGTGAAGGTGTAAAGGAAGATGTGTAAATTATTAAAACAAAATGTGTAGGTTGTAAATAAAAAATGTGTAGATATGTTTTTTGCTTTTGTTTCAATGATTTCGTGTGTGTGTTTGAATTGGTTTTGAATTCTAAAATTATAATTTAGACAAAAAAAAAAAAAGAGACGAGTTTTTATATTTTTTAAAATCCAAACCATACGTACTAGAATAGTTTAGTTTCACTGTTTCACACATCCACGGTCTTAAAGTGCGTGTTTTCCGTTCATCTGTTTGGTCCATTTTAGTCAACCCTGCATCGCAGTGGATTTTATCAACCCTGTATCGCAGTGGAGTCGAGGTGTGGAGGACTGAGACATGGATTGCACGTACAAGAATCCCAACAAACCCATTGAAGCTCGTGTCGCAGACCTTCTTTCCCGTATGACTTTGAAGGAGAAGATTGGTAAGATGACCCAAATCGAGCGTGCCGTTGCTACCCCTTCCTCCATTAAAGACCTCTCCATTGGTACCACCATTTTAAGCCACATACATATATGCATATGCATTTGCTTCTATGTTAGTCAAAGCTTTGAACATGATGGAACCATGGCGGTTGCTCAGCTTTTACTTTGAAGTGAAAGAGAGATACCCAGTTGAGACTTGAGTGTGTGTGTGTGTGTGTGTCTTGTCTGAAAACTTTGAAGCCTCTGCATGTGCTTATTACTTTTCTTTTCTTGGTACATTGTCTCTCTTTTCTGTTTGAAGGAAGTGTATTCAGTGCTCCAAACAATGGACCTTTTGAGAAGGCACTGTCATCCGATTGGGCTGATATGGTGGACGGGTTTCAGAGGTTGGCGCTTGAATCGCGGCTAGGAATTCCACTCATTTATGGGATCGATGCGATTCATGGTAATAATAGTGTCTATGGTGCTACTATATTTCCTCACAATGTTGGCCTCGGAGCTACCAGGTTGGCGTTCTTTTTGTTGTGATTTGACCCTGCATCTTTCAGATTTCAGGCTTTCTGCTATTAATCCCCCAACATTAATTTTCCAGTCAACAATCCACTCTTTGATTCCCTCGTCGAAAAATTCATGCTTGGATTTAAAATTTTCAAAATTTAGCTATTCCAGTTGAACACACCAAGTAGCTATTAAGAAATTTCAACGTTGAGAAGGTTAATCGACAGAATTGAAAGCTGAGGGGTCATGTGCATTTTTTTTCCCTTTATACCAGACCTTTTGGTCACTGTAAAAAGATGTTCGAGACCAAAATAATTTGAAGTTCTAATATTCTTTTTAATTCTCAAGAGCGAGAATTCAGCTCCTGATTTGACCAGAGCTTGCTTCTTACACTCAATGAAATTGTGTTTGTCTTAACATTCAAGTCTAGCATTTCTCTTAAACCAGCTTTGACTTTTCATTTATGGTGTATTTGTAGAGAGATGCAAATTTAGTTCAAAGAATTGGAGCTGCAACATCACTTGAAGTTAGAGCAAGTGGAATTCACTATAGTTTTGCTCCGTGTGTCACGGTAGGGCATCATAACCAACCAGTCATTCTTTGTTCTGAATTAGTTATGCTGATAAACTACATAGTGTGGTTATGTGTTCTGCTTAGTGGCACTTCCCTTACTGTAAAAACTTATGTCTGATTATATTGTACATAATTTTTAAAGCTTGATTGAAAGACAACAATACAGTTTAATTGCAATAGAACTAAAGAAATTTTGAAGTAAAGACACTTAGAACATCAAATTTCTCTGTGGTAGATTTCTCATTTGATAGCTGCTATGGAATATTAACACCTACCAGAATTTTGTTTATCCACAATATTATTTCAGCTAGAAAAAAATGAAAAATTGGGTACTTGTAGAAAATCACTTGAATCTTGGTCCGAATCAAATGGGACCCTATTGACGAGGTGTTTAAATACTTTTTCCATGATCCATCTGATGTACTTACAAGGTGAATTTCCATAAGGGTCATTCATTAGGAGCCATTGTAGCCATGCGACATTGGCCTTTTTCTTTTGTTTACCCTTTTCTCTCCATGGTAGCCATGCAACATTGGCCACTTCACCATGTTGATATTAAAAACATCTTTATCCATGCTAAGCTTGCTGAAAAAGTATAAATGGAGCAATAACCACCTGGTTTTGTTGCTTATGAGGAGTTTGGCTTAGTTTGTCACCTGCATCACTCTCTTTATGGCATGAAATAATCCCTGCAAGTATGATTTGCAAGATTTAGCATGGTGATTCATCCATTTGGCATGGCCTGCAGTTAGGCAGATCATTTTGTTTTCTATCACCATTCTTCATTGTATGAAAACATTTATCTGGTTGTGTATGTATATGCTATTTGTCATAACATGTAGTGATGAAGATGGTATCTTTCAACTGAAGCAACACATATTTTGTCATTTTCAGGCCAAGGATTTGTGCCACCTTAAATATTTTCTAGGTATTGAGGTAGCTCAGTTTTCAAGTGGCATTGCAATTTCTTAGAGGAAGTATGCTCATTATATTCTAGAAAAATCTGGCATGTCAAGGGGAGCTTTTATAGGACCTTGGGCTATACCGTAGACTTGTTGGGAAACTAAACTATCTCACCATCACTCGACCATGCATCTCTTTTGTTGTGCGTCTCTTTTGTTGTAAGTGTGGTTAGTCAATTTTTACCAACTTTGAGTGGTAGTCATTGGGACATTGTGACTTGGATCCTCAGGTCAATCAAAGGAGCATTATGCCAAGGAATTCTCTATGATGGCAAAGGACATACTCAGGTCATTGGCTTCGCAAATGTAGATTGCGCCAATTAAGTCCCTTTTAGATAGGCGCTCTACTTTAGGATATTGCTTTTTTATCAAAGGCAACTTAGTATCCTGGAAAAGTAAGAAACATGAGGTTGTTGCCAGGTCAAGTGCAGAAGAAAAATATCAGGGCATGACACTGGCAACTTGTGAACTAATTTGGCTGAAACAATTTCTTCAGGAGTTAAGATTTGGAGAAATAAAATAGATACAACTGATATGTGATAATCAAGTAGCCTTGCATATTGTCTCCAATCTTGTTGTTCATGAGTGGGTCAAACACGTAGGTGGACTACCACTTTATTCAAGAGAAGATTTTCTCTGGTTGTATTACTACTAGCTTTTTCAATTTGAATGATCAATTCGCATGTGTTAACCAAATCTCCCAAGCTTCCTCAGATTAGCTACTTTCATAACAAGCTCAGTTCATATGATTTATATGCTCGGGCTTGAGAAGGAGTGTAGAAATAGTTTATTTTGTTTGTATAGTGTGCTTAGTACAATAGTACTACAGCTGTACTCTTGTACTATATTGTACTACAGTTTCTTTACTAATATAAATAAGACTAGAGGTCTACAATGATACTCATCTACACATTCACAAAAAAGGTTCTCTCTCTAAATATCCTCCCTCTACAGTCCTTTTTTTTTTTTAATAATTCTCCCTGCAATCATTTGTTTTGATGTCATAAGCTGTAGTTTAAAAAATGATTGCATGATTTATACAATGAATATGGAGCTTGAAATTATTGATATTTAAAATATGCAGATATATAGTAGTATATTTCTTTCTGCAAAGACCTACAGATGGGACTTAAACTTTAGAGCTTAAACACCCAGGATAATGTGTTGTGTATCTTTTTTCTTTAATTTATGCCTCCTAAAATTCTCTGCTTAACAAATAGATGAACTGCTAGTGTGCAACTCACTTGGATAGGTGAATGGACAGGTCTGCAAAGATCCCAGATGGGGAAGATGCTACGAGAGTTACAGTGAAAACACTGAAATAGTCAGAAAGATGACTTCTTTTGTTTTAGGCTTGCAGGGCCAGCCTCCACAAGGACGTCCAAGTGGCTACCCATTTTTGGCTGGGAGGTAGATAGAAGCCATCAATATAACTTCCATTGCATATAAAATTTACATTATCTTATATATCTATTGCCAGTTAATAACAATTTATTTAGAGTATTGACTGCAGGATGACAACAATTTTTTTTCTTCCTTTTGTTATCTTATCCATTATATTGTTTTTCTGGACCATTTTTCCAAGATTCTGAAGTTACTGTAAAACAAAACCAAAAGGAATATAAAAACCTTTGTGAGCATCCTGAAGTTATTGAGAAACGAAAACCTAACCCACCCCACATTCCCCCTGTTGCTTTGAGTGAGAGAAACAAATTCTTGCTCCGGAAGAAATCTAGTTTGCCTTCAATCCTGACTTCTTCAGTTCTTCTGTAAAATGTGATGACCTGATGTTTTCATACTATCAAATTTGTTACATATTTCCGAGTTTGCACGCTCAGCTATTGTTCGTTCTGTCCACAGGGAAGACTAACCATCACATTTGAAAATGGATACTGAGTTAATACATGTATATCTTTCTTCATCAATCAATATCATTTTCATACATCTAATTAATACTACAGGAACAATGTTATTGCTTGTGCCAAGCATTTTGTCGGAGATGGAGGCACAGAGAAAGGTGTAAATGAGGGGAATACTATATTATCATATGAAGACTTGGAGAGGATCCACATGGCACCTTATGTGGACAGCATAATGCAGGGTGTTTCAACCATTATGGCATCATATTCCAGTTGGAATGGAAACAAACTCCCCGGTCACCATTTCTGCTAAATGAAATTTTGAAAGAAAAGCTAGGCTTCAAGGTAGAATGTTTCTGAAAATTTTATCTTTTAATCAATGGCTAAGATGATCAAATTGTTTTCTCATTACCCCAATCAAATTGTTTCTCATTACCCTTGTTTATTTATTGTTTTCCAGTATATTATCAATCATTTCTGTATCATGAGAATAAATGCTAAAATCATTTACATATTTTTGTTCTTTGTTTTTGAAAGAAAGGAGGGCCTTTCTCATATTTCATAATTCAGGGTGAGGAAGTGTAATAAGATACTAAAGTAACATTTAATTGAAGCTGTTTTGCATTTTCTTTGATTTCTGAATTCAAATAAAGCATTTTGTTTAGACCAATGCTCTGCTATAGGGTTTTGTGATTTCTGACTGGGAGGGAATTGATGAACTATGCCAACCCTATGGGTCAGATTACCATTACTGCATCTCCTCTGCCATTAATGTGGGAATTGACATGGTATAGATCTTCAATCCCATAATCTTTTAACATAGGTTGCTTAAAATTTCATTTTGTATTTATTTATTCAAGAAAATATGCAGGTGATGGTCCCTTTTAGATATGAACTATTTATGGATGAGTTGACCTTGCTAGTTCAATCAGGGGAAATACCAATAGCCAGAATCGATGATGCTGTTGAGCGAATCTTGAGAGTGAAATTTGCTGCTCATCTTTTTGAATTTCCTTTAACTGACAGATCTCTGCTAGATATAGTTGGTTGCAAGGTAAGCAAAATTCAGCTCATTGTGAATTTCTCTTTCAGGTGCTTAGGCAGAGTTTTCATAATCTTATTTGAAGATTTAGTTTCACCATCGTCTCGTTGTCTCAACAATAATTTGAAGAATACCTATAGGACCTTTAGTAGGCCTTCTTTTGCGTCTCAATACTTCATTGAAATTATTATCTCTCTAGTTCCTTGTGGCCAAAGTTGGTTTTCAGGATGTATAATATTGGTTAGCTTCACAAAGTCATTTTTCTCCATATGCATTTAAAATTTGTCCTTATATCATAGTGATTTACCTCTATTTTGATTTTTCTATTTTCTTTTTCCTTGCGTGGAAAATTTTCAGTTGTTTTATTCTCTGTTTCAAGGTAGCCTGGGTTTCATTTGGATATAATGCTATTATTATGGCCAGTAGTATATAGCTGTCCATCTTTATGTTCTCTAATAACTTCATCCTATTAAATGGAAACTAATACATAATTGAGGGAGAAAGGCATATATGGTATTTTAGATAACATCTTTAGTCACCTGACATTCCCCCAGAATGAGCTTAAGACGTCTGTGTAAGGTTTTTGGCTTGATATGTAAGGCTAAAAGTATTAAACCATCATTTCAGGAAAACATCTGTGTGTTATAACAGCCAGCATCAGTTCCTCCCAAAAGTATTTCTTAGAACAATTTTTATTAACATCTATAAAATTTCTGCCTGTTTATAGTTTTTTAGTGTAAAAGAAGTTAAAGAACTAAATGAAAAGGACATAACTCCTTGTTTCTGTAAAGATATATAATAAAATGTCCGCAGTTGCCTTATTTTCCTAGGAATCAAATGGTTCATAATGAGGACAGGGAGAGAGGATGGAAAAATATGTCTGGTATATACCAAACAAAACTGCATCAATTTAGACTGTTGTACAGTAAAAGGATATCCTAATTAAGAATGAGAATCTGTATCACTATAGCTCCTTTATCACCTGATTATTTATGTGCAACTATCATAATTGATTAAGAATTTAGATTTTGTTTTACCATCAAATTGTTTCTACAGCTACATAGAGATCTAGCACGTGAAGCAGTTTGAAAGTCCTTGGTTCTGTTGAAAAAATGGAAAGGATCCTAGTAAACGTTTTCTTCCATTGAACAGGAATGCTAAGAGAATCCATGTTGCTGGAACTCATGCTGATGATGTTGGGTATCAATGTGGAGGGTGGACGGTTACTAAGCGTGAATCTAGTGGCCATATCACAATTGGTATGCCATTGTTTGTTACATTTTCAATTATCTCGTATTCTAGAATAGTATAAATCAATTCTCTCCACCCATTCATTCCCAAGTCCCAAGTTTTGATGATTATATATGATAAATATCTATCATACAAATAGCTGCTTAGAATACTTCTTCCTCCTTTTTCTTTCCCTTCCCATGGACAGTTGACATATATATTAAATATTTTCCACATTTGTGACAATTCTATTACAGTCGCTTCTAAAATTAAGCTAGATTAGTACATTCATTTTCTTTAGAATGGGAGTGTATAAGTTTGTTCATCTGTAGAATTAAAGTTACATTGCTCATAAAAACTTTTGAGTTTCATCAGTGTTATATTTGATCATCCATAGCACTTCCATAACTTCAAATCTTCCTGTATTTATACCATTGCTTTTTCTGTTGTCACGTTATGGGCTGGATAAACGTGGTTGCTAGTTGTGTTATATGACTACAATTTTAGG
Organism: Castanospermum australe; assembly: GCA_019955255.1. Lineage (NCBI taxonomy): Eukaryota > Viridiplantae > Streptophyta > Magnoliopsida > Fabales > Fabaceae > Castanospermum > Castanospermum australe. Next base: position 100,547 of record NSJW01000103.1, read on the forward strand.
CACAAATATCTTGGATGCTATTAAGGAAGCTGTGGGAGTTGAAGCAGAAGTTATTTACAAGCAGTATCCATCAACAGACACCATAGAACGTAATGAAGTTTCTTGTGTCATTGTTGCTGTTGATGAAGGTTCCTATGTTGAGTGTGGAGGTGACAATTTAGAGCTTGTAATCCCTTTTAATGGAGCTGGAATTATAAACTTAGTTGCTGATAAAATCCCAACACTGGTGATTCTGATATCTGGAAGACCTTTGGCCTTGGAGCCATGGCTGTTGGAAAAGATAGATGCCCTTGTTGCTGCTTGGTTGCCAGGTACTGAAGGACAGGGAATCACAGACGTTATCTTGGGGATCATGACTTCAAGGGTCAACTACCAGTGACTTGGTTCAGAAGAGTTGAACAGCTTGATCAACCAGCTGATGGAGTTAATTCCTGTGACCCCTTATTTCCTCTTGGTTATGGGCTAACATATAATAAGGAGAATTTACATGACTAAACCCTTGAGTACCCAAAGACTAGCCCAAGGACACAATATAAGCATTTTGTGCATAATCTTTGCCCTTGGTAACAATTTGTTAATCCTACCATCCATGCATGTATGATATAATTGATTTGCCTTTTACAATTTGTATGTACATGACATTTGCACTCATGAACTTTCTTCTACTCAATGAGATTGTGTGCAGGGCTTTGATCTGAGGATGGCCATAATTTATAATTTCATGAATGTATTAGATTAGCTTATTTTGGGTCCCAGTATTGGATATTTCAGACCTTAAATTTCAGTTTTCTATTCTTGACCAGCCTAGATGATCTCATAATATTAATTGAGAGGACATGTTCTGTACTGTTTCTATTTCTCCATAAATGTCTAAATTATTAACTTTGTTGCCTGATATTCTGGTTTATTCCCATAAAGGGGTATGAAATCTTACAGATACAATTGCATTACCTAGTCAGATATGATGCACCTGCTTTCCATCCTTCGACTAAAATACATTATTCTCAGATTCTGGGCCAAATAAAGGAGCAAAGAGAATCCTACCCACTTTCTCACAGCCCTTAGACAGGACTTCTGATTAATAATTCTAGTTGCAAGGGACTCGAGCTTCGGTTGCATAGTTTGGTTTGAATTTTGATTCATCAGAAGCAAATTAAGGGACAATCCTGATTCCTGATTGGCTAGAAGCAAATGAAGGGGAGTCAAAAGGTATCCGGTTTAAGACAGGCAGAAAGAGTGAAATTATGGTCATTATATGAATGTGGTTGTAACCAATGCAAGTCTTGATGGAAATAAGAATAAAGTGGCCAAGCTGCTTTTTAATTCCACTTGCAACAAAAAAGCTTTGCCTTTTGAAAAAGATGGCGGTTAGTCTTGTCATGTACTGTAGGAAAGCTAGTTGCAGCCCCATTTGGCTTATACCGCCATGCATTCTTTACTCAACAAGTAAAAGGAAATTGACTTGGTTGTTTTAATAGGCTTTGCAAATTGCAGCCATTATGAAAACAAGGATCATTCTTTTTGTTAAGAATTTGCAGTTCCACTTGCAACTAGTAATCTCAATCGCCATTCCTTTCTGAATGTTCAAAGATTAGATGAGTAGTCTCCTATCAAGAAGGAATTCAATCTTTGAAAGTAATTGGGTAGTGGCCCCCCTATGACCTCTGAAACTCCAAGCATTCTACCAGCATTACCCGTCTCTAATCTTTAAGTAAGATATCATTACTACCATTTTTGTTAAAAAAAATACAAGGATCATTTTAAAATTCAACAATAATTTTAGAATATTTTATAAACAAATGATAATAAAGTTAGAGAATAGTGCAATACTACATTTTTTTTTCCTAGAGAAAAGGGGTATATTTTTTTGTTTAATATGTTTTGGTGAAGATACTAATAGTTTTATCTATTTAGCACGTCTTCTTATAAAAAAAAATAAAATTTTGATACCATGTCATGAACTAATTATCTTAAAAGCTTAAGCTATTAGGTGAAAATACATGATTGATTTTATATATTTAACAATTAAAACTATAACAGAAGACAATTCATCTCATTCCATGAATTCACCCCTCCCATCCTAACAAAAATTTAAACTCAGGACTGCCATGCTACACCGTCCAATATTCAATCATTTAAGAAAGAAAGTTATTGAGATCACACCTCGTCGTTTTGTTTATTGCACCTATGTTTGGAACTCGACAAACTTGTCCTTAGAGTGAATTACCTTCATGACTTTGCATTACGTTCACAAATTTTTAAGCATGTATACTTAATTAACTCCTTGAAAAGTATTCGAGATTTTGTCCAACACAAAGAAAGAGAGTGGAAATGTGCAGGGGGAATTCATGTCTCAGCACATTATATTCTTAAAGCCAGTTTTGTAGAAAGTGGCATAGATGTGGTCAAAATAACCTTATTACAATGAAGAAAAGTTTATCAGTGATGATTTGCATCTCTAATCATGTGCAAACAGTAGCTTCTATTTTAATTATTGCTTCTTTGTGTGTACTCGATTGTGAATCAATGATGTAATTAATTAATTTGAAGTTTCTCCTTCCAAGGAAAGGTTGTGAGCGTGTCTTTGTACAAGTGAATGAGACAAAGAATGAGCAAGAGAGAGGGAGTGTGCGATAGCACACAGACAGATTCGGGTAATTCTATGTTACCCCTAAACTACACCGTATCCTTAAGTGATTTTTCCGTTAAAAGAAGTATTATAAATTTTTAATATTTTAATTCAAAAAGTGACTTTTTGACTTGGGAACATGATACAACTTTTTGGTACAGCATAGAATCACCTCACGAATCGGTAATATCCTTCGCATTTCAAAAGTTTAATCAGGCAGGTTAAGTGGTAATTGCCCATGATATTAGTATATATTGATCAAATTTTAGAAGAGACTTAACTAGAAGGTACCCACAACACCACTTTATTAGCAACTTCATTAGTTGTTTCATGTCAATGATGATAGGCCAAAATACTTTCTCTCTGTCCTTGGATATCTATCATCAGCTCCACAAGGTACTTTTGGGGTGAGGGAGGGTAGGGGAGACTCTTCATCTTTTTTTTTTCTTTCTTCTTACAAAGGAAGCTTAAAGACTTGAAAAGAAAAGGAGAGGGGAAGATAAGATAAAGTGTAACCAAAGGCAAAGCCATCTGAGTGAAATTTAATCTCAAAATCCAATAATTCCTTAAAAGGACGTGGTGCCACTTGAGCTTGTAAACAAAGTCATATGTGGTCAGCGAATTTTCTTACCTGAGAAAGAATCTCAAAACCGTATTAGAGATTTATATAATATGAATTGAAAATAAATTAATCCATTATCAGATCTGATTAAGAAAAGCTAAACACTTCTTTTTGGCCAAATTAAAGGTTTAGGTTGTCTCCATAAATGGGATCAACGATTTGAGCCAAGATATGGAGAACAGTGAAACATTTAAAATTTTGTTTAATGGGTAGGATCCGTACATAGAGAATTACAGAGACTATGGTGCTTTCTTTTGGACTGACTTAGAACAATGAGTACAAAAAAGACTCTTATACAAACGTGTGACCAAACCCTCTTTGTTAAGAATATATTACCCGTCTAATCCCACATGAATGTTGCTTTGTACCATAATTTATTCTAATTAAATCCTTAATTAATTCATCTAGAAGAATCTTCTTCCCGAGCGATTCCCTAAAGAAAGATCTCATATGTAATCAAGGATTAACAAACAAAATAGAAATAGGACCTGTAGTGCATGATGCTTTGAATTAGTGCATGCAGAGTCAGCACCGACTACTGCGGTCAAACCAAGTCAACTTGACCATCTTGAGGGTACAAAAAGTGACACACTGTTAGATTAAATTCTTTGAAAAAGAAAAGAAACGAAACAGAAGAAAAAAAAAAGTAGGCCATCAAATACTTTGGTACCTCAATTTGAGTGCACTCACTGCAAGGCCAAATTATAAATTGAGTGCTGTGTGATTCAACCAATTTTAAATGAGAATCCAAACCCTAAAGTGTTCAAAGATATACAGACAGACCCAAAAAAATTTAAAAAAAAAAAAAGATACCTTCCCTGGTAGAGTCACATATGATGCTTATGTAGGTTTTGATCAAATGTTTACTGCATCTTTTTGGGTGCAGTTTTATCAGCAAATCAAATTGAAGTTTTGTGTCATACTTATAGTGGGTTCTAGTAATTTTTTTTGACTAATCCCATTAATTAACTCCATGTCGGTTAGAACAATTCACAAGATCTCCATGCAGTTCGGAAAGTTACACAAAGGAGATCTGGCATCTAAGATATTAATTTTTAACAAGTTGCTGGTATAAACTTTAATTTTACCTTTGTTGGCATGAGTCACTTTATAGATGGTTATTAGCTTAGCATGTTGCTACACTTTTCAACTTATGATTGAAGACACTAATATTAGTGATGCTTTTTTTGTCATTCACTTACTGAACTGAGGAGCTCAGAACTGATGTACAATATCTTGTGCATCTTGATTTTATCTTTGTAAGAGCCATTGCCAAGGTATCATGAATCTCTCAACTATACTATTTTGCTTTGAATACAATTCCAGTAACAGTATCCTCCACATACACATGCCTTGCTAGTTTTCAGTAAGTGTCTCTTTTCCTTAATATTAGCATTCTATTCCAAATTTGGCTTGAAATCCAATATTTTTAGACAACCAAGAAAACACACCCAACATTTGCCTCGCAACTTTCACTTTCCATAAGTTTATATTTGTTGAGGAAACATATTGTCTGTACCTTCTTTCAAGCTAATATACCAAGAAATGACCAATATTCTAATGTAAGATATTCACATAGAACTTGGGAAATAGCACAAACACTGTACCAGTGAACTGAACAGAAGACACTGGTTCTAGCCATTAATAATTCAATACAACCTCCATATTATGCATGGGAATAGTGTTGGGAGGACTGCATTTGGAAAACCATGTTTTGTGTCTGAGGTCCTAAGTAAGAAGACTCGTGAAGAGCACTCTTGTGCATACTTTGGCCCTGCATTTTAAGCCCATAGGAGTTGACACCATAAGGAGACATGAACACTTTTTCATGTGCAGGATTGAGAGCCATAGCTACTCCTGCATTGGGCTGATCATTCCACTGAAAATGTGCTCTGGGTGTAGTAGCAGTAGAATTTGGCTGCTGCTGCTGGTGTGAGAGCATCATGGAATTCTGTGGTGAGGTGGATCTCTTGCTGTCTTCTGAAGAAGAAGTTGTGGTGGTTTCTGTGAGATTAACTGTTGTTATGTCATGGATGCTAGCCCTCCTCTTGTCCTTGCCTCCTGAAAGTTGCCTGATGAAGTACTTCTGAGCATGGCTAGCCACCTGAGTTGGGGTTCGAGTAATAACAAAATTGCGGGAAATGTTTCTCCAATCACCCTTGCCATACTTCTTCAGACCCAGTAGAAACAATCTGGGGAGAATTTCAGAAAGAAGTTTAAACCCAAAAAACTAGAATGTAAGAATAAACAAATTCATTTGACTTAAAAAACTACCCATAGCTACCTCATGAATGCTAAAGACCTGGGTGTCAATAGAAAATATCTAGCTCCTGACTTAATTGCTAGACATAATAATTATTGTTCCTAGGTTCAAACTTTAAACTACATCCACTAATTCTTGCTTTTCCTACAAACACCATGTTTTCAAACAGATTTACATTCTCAACTAATCATATATTAAAAATCTGTATATATTGTTACATTAACTCTGTTATCTATCTATCTATATGTCTATAAATATAGAATAAATTTATAAAAACAAAAGCATAAAGCAATAAATTTACTTATGTTCCTCTTCAGTCCATGGCACTCCTTTCTTCCTTTCCTGTTCAGGGGGTCTCCCTGAGGAGGATCTCTTTCCACTGACTCCTTTAAACCCATCATACCCAGAAGTGTTCACCCATTCTAAGGTGAAGGGAGAGGCAGTGCTATAGCCAGGAATTGGGACCAACCCAGCTTCTATATTACTAACATCTACTTCTAATTGCTTGTAGTGCCTGATCACGTCCCCAACTGTCTTTCCTGGTATCATTGAAGCCACTTTGTACCACCGATCAGGGGTATCCTTGTCGTGCACTGCGAGAGCATTTTCAAACAGCTTGTTCTCTGCAGGAGTCCATTTTGTGTTCCTGTTATCTTCCACAAGCCAATTGGAGTTGGGAATATAAGGTGCAGGAGAGAGGATTTCCATTTCCCACTTCATCAAATCAGGTTACAAGAACAAACTATTGATGCATAGAAGCAAATCTGAGCCAATTCAAGATGATTTATGTGTGTGGGGTCAAGAATTTCACTGGAAAGATTAAAAAACTTGATGGGGGGAAAACAGAGGTGATACAGAGGAAGAGAGAAAAGTAGCAGAGAGAAATGAGAGCAAAGGTGGAGGTTTTACCACAACAATATCAGGGATAAATCCACAAGCATTTTGAAAGGAATCAGAATACCCTTTTATGTGTAGGAGGCATACTCCTCAGGAATCTGGAAAAGACCCACTTTATAAAAAAAAAAAATAATTAAAAGAGAATGCTCCAAGTTTAGATTGAAGACTATTCTGTAATTGCTCTAAAAGATAATCCTAGAACCACTTGTGAGATCTAAACCCAATGAACATCTCTCACAGATACTAAACTGGAACAGAGACCCAGAGAAAATTCCTGAAGAAAATAACCAGAAACTGTTTTAGAGATTAAAAAAAAAAGAACTTAATAGTGAGAAAAACTGATGCTTCTTTCTGCAGCTTCCAACTTAAGCTTAACCCAATTGGGAAAGCAATTAGAAGCTAAGCAAAGGCAAAAGGGGAGAAGCCTAAGACAAAGAATGTGCAAACCCAATTAGGAAACATCACGGAGTCAGAATTTATGAGGGACTAGGGGAAGAGAAAAGCTGGCTTAAAAAAGAAAATTTAAAACTGTTCTTTCTTTCTCCCTTTTCCTTGATGCTGAGCAACAAAGAAAAGAGAAGAAATAATAGTAAACAAAACTAGGAACAAAAGAGGATAGGAGCCCAAATGGAAAAGTACGACTATATGAAAGCTGAAAAGCAAGTAACCATCCTCCAAGGAATGAATCTAAACAAAGTTTGCTAAAATCTTCCTGCAAAGAGAAACCACCAAGGGGAGGGAATAAAAGCGCATGCGAGGAAGGTGGTGAGCTGTGATTGGATGTAATGTGTTTGTGCATACTGCAACTATATAAAAAGTTGCCTCTTATTATAATTGGCACTCTCGGTTCTGTCCATTTTTTATAAAAATATTGATAAAGAAAATAATTTTTAAAATCGTGGGTTAAGGAATAAGTGAGTAAATTTATAATTTGATAATCGTGAATTTTAATTTCTTTTTTAATTACTTATTTTCTGATAATAATTTGTTTATAAGTTTTATGTAATACTCGTTAAATCTAAAAACTTGTTCTAATCATAAATTAAGATGTTTTTACCTTAACTTAAATTCTTTATTATAAAAAAACCTGTTATTACTTCATTTACTTGCAAAAATTAATTTATTCATTGGTTTGATATTTTTAAGTTAATTTTTGTTGTTGGAGCTGTGAACAGAAACGGGGATTGGCAGCTCATCAGGAATGATGGAAACTCACCAGTTCCGCACTAGTCAAAGAAACACAGCAATTCTTATATAGCCTCCCAGCAAACTATTCAAAACTAAATTTTAAAATAATTTTAAATTGTCATAGTCAATTATTCTGTGATATCAGTTATCTCCCAGTTTGATTGATTTATATTTAGCTGTAATACTTTTCAACTATATTGAAATCTTCTTAGAGAATATTCAATACATTCATAATCCTTTTGATTTTAAAACTCTTAAAACTTTTTACTTAACATAATGTTACATTCACAACTACTTCTAATTAAAAAGATTATGGACTCATTTGTATGAGTTTTTTAAAAAAAATATTTTTTTGGTGAGCTTTTTTTTTAAATTTGTTAAAAAAATAAAAGTTATTTTATATTTGAATAAAATATTTGAGAAGTTTTTTTTTAAGTTTAAGCAGTTTTTTATGTTATAAAAAAATTTTAAAAGCACAAAAATCTAATTTCTAAAAAAAGTTCATTTTTGTACTTTTTATTGTTTATTTTTTTTAAAAAAAAACTTATCTAAACCTATTAAAAGATGAGAAAATTATTTTTTTAAAAAAAAATTCTCAAAAAAAAAACACATTCAAAGGAGTACTATAACTAAGTTTGGTTATCATTAATATGAGATAATTCCTTGTATCTAAAATTATTACAAGAACATTAATAGTCTTATTTATACATTAAATTGATTGTATACGAAACATAACGTAATGATAGTTGGATCAACCAATAGAATCAAATAACATATTTTCAAAAGTTTTAAGTTAAAATTTTGTTAAATTTTTTATTAATAAGTGATTCATAAATATTATTATAAATTTTTATTAAAACTTATAATATATTGTCTTAGAATGAAATAGCTTTTTTTCCTCTTAATTTTATTTTAAAAAAGAAACATAACTTTTATAAACACATTTAAATTCTCTCATTTTATCCAAAAACGAGTTATTTTATAGAATAGAAAACATGTTATATTTTGAAAGAAATTGCCATTTTAGTGCAAAACTCTACCAATTTTATATTCAAAAAATATATACCTTTCTTTCTTATGATAAAATATTTTTCCATTTTAAAATAAAAATAGAGGATCCAGTTCAGATACTGAAAACACTACCAACCTTATTTATCCTTTTTCTAACAATTTTTTTTTTAAACATCATAACAAAAAATACAGTCTTTTTTTTTTTCAAAATTAAGAGGGTAGCCGCCAAAGCAACGGTTGAGATGTGTGGATGGCAAATGGCACACACACAGCAAGTTGATGATGCGGTGGGTCACACGTACGGTTGCAAACATAACTGAGCAATTCTCGAAATTATTGCAGGTTTTAGGATCTCTAGGACTTGGGCCCCATCTTTCGTGACGACGCGATTTCCAACACGTGTCTGTCTTTCAATGGCTAAAAGCACCTGAAAATAGCAGTCCCTACCAGCCAATGAGCTTCATCCACGTAAGACAGTGCCTCACTAATAATAGAAGAAATTTAATTATACTTCGTTTAATTATATTTTAATATTTTAATATTAAATAATTAAAAAATACATTTATTAAAAAAATATTTTAAAATATAAATAATTAATATTATATTAATAAATATTTTTTAATTATTTAATATTAAAATATCAAACATGATCCTAGTGACATCTTCAGAGTATGAAATAATTTCTTTTAATGATGGTCGTAAGCATCTGCAATCGTCCTCACATAAATTGCCCCTATAAACCTTATCCACCGTGAACCAACCACCTCCTGTACATTCTTTTATGGACTTGCTATAGTATTTATATTTATTTTTTAATATCAATTTATGATTTAAAAATTTTAATTTTAATTTATTATAAATATATAATTATTGTTATAATTAATTTATTTAATAATAGGATAATATATGATTATATGATAATATAAATTTTTTCTATTAATAATAAACTAAAATTAAATTCATTGTTGATGGTTAGCTTTTATAATAAATATTTAAGAGTACTACAAAATAAATAAATATTTGATAACTTATTGAGATATATCTAAAAAATGACTATTACAGTCATATAACTCAGACCGAATTAGATGATTTAATTAAAAATCTGGTGATTCAATCCCTTGGTTAGTTCAAGTGAGGCCTTGGACTGCTTTCATTCAAACCCCACCAAACTCAATAATCTAAATAAAAATCAACAAAATAAGTTGGTTTAATAATAACTCAATGAATTATTAAATATCAACTAAAAGAAATTTTTTGTTTTAAAAAATAATAAGAAGTTGCTAAATCTTCTTCTTTTTTGCAAAAGTTCCTTAATCAAAATTTAATATATAATGTCTTTAAATTGGTATGATTTATCTTAAAATTGTGTTTTTTTTTTAATTTGAATCATGAACTATGTGATGAACTTTGTCCTCGAAAAAATGAGATATGATATTTTCATATTTTTTTTTAATCTGAACAATGAAAAATGTTAAATTTATTATTAAGATTTCACATTTTCATTGAATTGTAATGTTATATTATCTAAATATTTATACTGAATTATATTCTATTCAAATTATAATTTTTTTATATGACCAATTTTGTTCAGTTAAACCATGGGATGAGAATTCATGACTAAGTTGAATTTAATTCTTCTAAAATTAGCATATCACTTTAAAAGATAAATTAAATATTTATAATTATTAATAAAAAAATTAATTATTAAAATTATAATATATATATATATATAATAAATTATAAAAATATTAAAATTTATTTTTTTAATTTTATTATTAATAATTAATACTTTTTACTTTTAAAATAACGATACAATCATCACCGTAGGTCCATAGCAACTTCCTTTTCGAATCTATTTTAAAATATTTATTTATTTTCCACTTGAGATTTGAGATTTGTAGCCACCTGCGACACTGCCTCCTCGCCTCTTTCTTTGGTCTCTCCCCTTTTGGAAAAGTACACTTCTAGGCCTTTCCTCCCTCATTCTCAGTTCCTCACCCACACCCTCTTTTTTCATAAACAAAATAAATATGCTCTGTTTGTGAATTCACCATTTTATCCATCCAATCCATCGTAGTGCTACTTTCATTGCTTGGGCATTTTCGGCCTCCAAATTCTAGTTTCACCTAAATGTTCTCCTTGTATAGATGTGTGCAATGCAAGGTATGATATCACTGCAACGATAATTGGATATGATTTGAGTTTATTTTTAACTTTATCTTTGACATTTTAATTTTTTATTTTAGTTTTTAATATTCATAAATTTACTTTAATTTAGTCTCTCTTTTTATGTACTGATTATTAACTAAATAAAAATAATGATATATTTTCATTAAAAATAATGTGATATTATTATATTCTAATCTAGTACTCGAGAGTAATTTTAATATTTGAATTTACTTATAATTTAGTTTTTAACATTTGAATTAACTTATAATTTAATGTATCTTTGGATTAATTTATTTTATATTTAAAATAATTTATAATTAAAATTTTACTGGGAGTGATTTTGAAAAACAAAAGCTACTTTTTTTAAAAAATAATCCTTTATGAAACATGCAAATCCATAACATTTAAATTAACTCACAAAACTGTATCATTTTAAAATGAAACAACTCAGTCAGCCACTGTTTAAGTTTCACATTATAAGATAATATTGTCATATTACTTTTAACGATAACATATCATTATTTTTATTTAACGAACAATGAATAAACAAATTGATAGACCAAATTAAACTAAGTTTACGAACATCAATGATTAAAGTAAAAAAAATTAAAATATCAATAATGAAATTAAAAATGAAATCAAATGTGTGAAAATAAATAGGGTTTTAATCATAAATAAATATCAACAATGAAAAAAAAATGTTAAGTTATTAAATTTGATAAAAAAAAATTATAGAATTTAAAGATTATGTGACGTGATTTGACCATAGATTGTAATAGCATTTCCTCTCCCGTAACTTTATTTTTTGAAAAAAAAATAGTATGTAAAAGTTTGTCGATATAGAAAGTGTACGTACTCTTAATATTGTCTAGAGAAGAACATAATTTCTATTGAAATTATCATTCAACCAAAAAAGTCATAGGTGGTACCTTCGTACGAGTACACTTATAACTGAATTCTTGATATCTAGTATTGAAAGACCAAATTACGAGCCAACTTGTGATTGGAGAAGAAGTAACTTGTTGAAAATTACATTGATCTTTGTCCATATTATTGAACGACATTTTCAACCAAACGTTCAATTAACATCTTTATTAGCATTGATTATATAATAATCAAAGTTAATTTCCACTTTTCTCTATCCTCCTCTATCTTTAATGAAGGAAGGTAGAATTTAGTGTACAAAATTTTATCAACTATACTAACTGTTACCTTAACTTTCTATTAATTATCTTGATAATGTGTTTTTCTTTTTCATTTTTATGTATTGCGTAAAGATGATTATAGGGCCAATTACTCGTCCAACCTATAGAAGTGAGACAAACAAAAAAAAGTCTTATTTTTTATATAGGATAAAAAAATTTGAAGATAAACTTTATGTGAAAAATTATATATAAAATTTATCGATAAATTTTTCATTTTAATTTATATTCTCATATCAAGTATGTATTTGGATATTAATTTATTTGTGGTCAAAATAACTTATAATCAAAAAAATTTTAAAAGAATTTTTGAAATTTTTTTTTTAACTATAATTAAACTATCCCAAATATGTTACAAATTGATCCTTAAAGTTAAAAGTTTAGGCTGAATAAGAATTAGGCTCTACGACTCAATCGCGTTAACATAATATTCGTGCTTGATCTCATCTAGATCGAACATAAATATATATCAAATTTATTGATGACATTTGTTTTATTATGAATATATTTATTATTTGTAAATAAAATGTTTAGTTTAATATGTTTGGTGTGCTAAATTGTCCATTCTTTGCCATGCCCCACTTATAGAGTCAATATCAACACTATAAATAAGTGAGAATTTAGAGTTAAGATTGATAAAAAAAAATGATTCTGATATTACTTTTTTTATTAGACTTTTTTAAAGCGATTAATGCATTTTATAAGATAAAATGTATAATATTTATAATTATTGATTAAATATATTAACAATTTAAGATTTAATAAAATATAAACATATGAATAATAAGTTATGAATGTTTATTTACCTTTTCACATTATTTTTTATCAATGATTATTTACTTATACTTTGCTTCTCATATACTATAAGCTTTAAAAGATCTAACTTATTTTTTAAATATCTGTAACTTGATGAATTATTAAATATTTATTGATTGCTAGTTATATTTTATAAACTTCAAATATTTATTATAAAACAATTAAAATGAATAACAATTAATTCAACCTAGGTAACCCTAGCAACTCTCATTTCAAAATTTTTTCAAACGTTGTTTCTAATGCTTATATATATATATATATATATATATATATATATATATATATAGAGAGAGAGAGAGAGAGAGAGAGAGAGAGAGAGAGAGAGAGAGAGAGAGGGGTGGGGGAGGGAAGAAACTTAAATAAAGAACTCAAGTACTGTTTATTGAATAAGAGAGTTGCTATGATAAGTCAGTTTATGAAGAGTCATTTCATTGTTGTATAAGATCTTTTGGATTTAATTAATTTACTTTCAGTATAAATTTTTTTTATATTATTATTAAATTATATATTATCAAATATTTGACGTTTTATATAATTGTTATATTAGTTAAATTTTTTTAATAATTTAATAATTCTTAATTGAATAATAATGTAAAATTTTTTATATTTTATACTGATAATAGATCAAAATTAAATCTTAATCTTCTGATGTTGAAGCATGTCTCCACAACTTAGAAATCGTTAGGGTATGTTTGAATAAAGTATTTTAGGAAGGAATGTAGTTTTATAGAGAATTTAAATTGATTTATCATAAAATGTTTTATTTGGATATTTACAGTAAGATATTTTGAAATTTCAGATAATTTCTGTTGAGTAATTTTTTTTTATGTAAAATGAAGAATTTGACACCAAAACAGGTGGAATTTGCAACTTATAATTAATGGTTGCTGATTATATTTTATTGACTTATAATCAAGATACCGATAAAGTACATTTAATGGTTATTGATTATATTTTATTAACTTTAAATATTTATTGTGAGGATTAACAATCATTAAATGCTTGACAAACTTAGTAAAGATATTGGTATTAGATAAATTCTTTGGTAAATATTACTTATTTTAAATATTTTATTCAAAAATTAATATGTGTTATTAATTTTTAAAAAAATAATATATATTTATAATATGATCTATTAAATTTTGTATTTGTTAATTATTTAATAAAATACTTGAGGTAGATAACATCTATTCAAACAAATTTCCTTGTCAACTATCGTAGCAACTCCTGCTAAGGATTTATGTTGCTGTCTTAATAATATACACGCACTTCAAGAGTAGTAATGTGGTTTAGCAAAACATATTTAAGAAAGCAATAAAAAATTTGATGAATTTTGACATAAATATTCACTGAAAAAGCATATAATGATACATATAATTTATTGCATATGGCCCGGGGGTTATACATCACCCAAATTTGGAATGAAAGATTGAAACCTTTATTATATTGACTTTCTAACTTGTTTTGTTTGTTAGAACTGAGAACGTGATTGTGGGCTGGGTGTTATCATTGAAGGAATTGGTGGGCCCAAATATAAAGATGCTTTTACAGCTTTGCAAAGTATTGTATGGTTGACCAAAAACAGAATAGTATTGTAACGCATGTATGTTATGTAAGAAGAACAAAAAAAAAAAACTTGTATGTTAAGTAGGTGGGGTAACATTTTGTTCAGTTATGTTTTGGTAACGTTGTTAAAACCCAATTGAATTGAATAATGAAGTGATGAGATTTTTTATTTGAGTTTTGTTTAAATTAGTTGATTGAATTATATAATGTCATTAAAATAACTTACAAGTAATAATAAAAAATTTATAAAGAAATTTATAAAATATAAAAATATATTTAATTTTTTTAAAAAAAATTAATAACTAATTGTTTTAAGTAATTTTAACTGATATAAATTAATCTAATTATAATTATAAAAGTAAATCATAACTAATTATGTATTTAATTTACTAATAAATTATGAGAATAAATCATAACTAATTAAGTATTTAATTTATATTTAAATTATATAATAAATAAATTATAATAGATTAAATATCTAATTTATAATTAAATTACGAAACTAAATTATAATTATCTAAGTATTTATTCATGTTCAAAGTTACAACACTGTTTTGGTTGGTAACATGTGGCCACCGTCCATTCCCACACTACCATGATCATCCCTTTTAATGGCATCCTCGAGTCTCGCGTCTCCAATCAACAGCACTACGGGAGTGTTTGGGAACGATTATTTTGGGGTAAAAATAATTTTTTTTATAACAAAAACTTTTTAAATTTTTTATAACATGTTTGGTAATATAAATTATAATTATTGTGATTACATTAAAAATTAATTATAATTTTAAATTAAATTTTAAAATATTATAATTATAATTTAACTTTAATTATTTTAGTATCAGGCACAATTTTATTAAGTCATTCAGTAAATTTATCACATTTAATCTAAATAAATTATTTCATATCTTTTTTAATCATTTATTATATAAAAGTAATTTTTTCATATAATTTAAATAAAATATATTATCTTAAAATTATTTTTTAATTAACATATTTAAATATAAAACTAATTTTATTATAGTTAATTTAAAAAAAATTAATTATATATATGTTTTTTTTCAGTTAATTGAAACACATATTACGTCTCCCACTGATTTCACAAGAAATCTCACTGTTGCCCCGACTTCCGTCCAATAATTGCTTCTTCACTTTCCATTTTGTACCAAACATTAACGCGCATGAATCACATGACACCAATGCCCAACTTGCTCTTTATTTATGTATGGAGAAATTCTTGTATGTATATAAGTTTTATAAAAGTTATGTAAAGTAAATTAATAATAAAAATTGATATATTATTATTTTATATTAAATAAATAGTTAAGAAGTCCTTGCGCTGCACGGGTTAGTATTTACATATATTATCTTATTAATTTATTTAAATTTTAAATTATAAAATAACTTAATTTAAACTATTTAAATGTAAGAAAGTATTATTTTATATATTTTCATCATATCAAATGTAATAAATCAATTTTTTTAAATATATCAAATAATTATATAAATTTATTTGTCCATATAATTGTTTTTACTTTAAAAATAACAATTTTCTATTAGCTTAAATATCTCCTATGTATGGATTCACTATTTCACCTTGTTACAAATGAAAGGATTTCCATTTTTGCGTAGTGTTATGCTGATCAGAAAATTTTAGATTGGTCACTTCAATTTAATATAAAAGAGTTATATGAGAGTTGTTTTGGTATTTAGGGTTTAATGGTACTCTTGTTAAGTTATAAAATATTTATTTATTGTTGATATTCATAATAAATGTTTAAAATTTATAAAATATAATATATAAAAAAAAATATTGGCAAAATTAAATATTTAATCTCTATACTTTACACTTATTTTTTTAATTTAGCACTTATAATTTTTTCTTTTTAAACAAGTTTTCTTAATTTTAAACATTTTTAATTTAGTCTCTCTCTGTTAAATTATGCATATGTGACAAAACAGATGCTGACATGAATGTTAAGGTAGCTAGCTTTTTGTTCACTATATATGTACAAATTGATAGCGTCATAATATTAAGTAATGGAAAGGAATCAAATTAAAAATGTTTAAACTTTGAGAACTCGTTTGAAAAAAAAAATTATAAGAACTAAATTGAAAATGAATGTAAATTATAGAGACTAAATATATAATTTAACCATAAATATTTGATAACTGATTAGGACATCCAATACTTAAGGAAAAAAATTATAAGCACCAAAAAATTTTGAATTGTGTGTGAATATCAATATTATATTCTATATTATTATAAAAGAGATTTCCTTCTTTGGTATCTAAATTTTATATTTTTCAGAAGTCATTAATAACTAATTAAACACAAATAAAAAAGAAATAAAATTGTAAATTTCTCTCTTAAAACCATTTTCATCCCGTGTGTTCTTATTAATATATACCGAAACCTTTAACATGAAGTATCTGGTGTTAGACTGTCCTTTAAGGACAAAGACTTCTTATCTGTAGTGTGTACGTAATAATTAAGTACTCAAGAATGCATTCCTAATTATTAATTAATTAACTAGTTTTTGTTTAAATGGTTATAGGTAATAATAGAACTGTAGGTTTGTAATGTATTATTGCATCGCATTCTTTATCAAAATAAAAAATTAATCAGTCCCAAGACCATACATTATTTGAACTATTAATATAACCTAACCTACATTTTGTTGTTTTCTTTTATATCAATAGAGCATATCTGGTAGTGGTAGCGCATGTATACCCACAAAAGAAAAAAGAAAAGAAAAGAAATCATTGAAATCCGGTAGAACAATTCAAGTACAATTATATTTTCACCTAGTATTACTATGGTACGGTGCTCTTAATATTTGATATGAGTATTTATTTAATAATAATCTAATAGTCATTAACACTGTCAATTAAACAAAACTGTGACGATAAAAAGAGGTATCATAGAACTCTCCTATTCATATTGACTAATAGTTCCTAATCAAAACTAGCTATCACCAAAGTAATAAGCAATTTTTAGAAAATGTTCTAAATATTTATTGATGATGCACTTGTTGAGCAATGTGTTACTCATACCATGCCTAAACCAATGTAATATTCCTTTGAGTTCTAATTTTACTTCAATTTATAATTTGTAGTTCCATGTTCTAATTTTAATGCCATTTTCCGATCATTCTAGAGAGCTAGGTTTGATCCAATGAAAAATTAATTATATTTGTTGCTATCAAAACATAAAACAAATTCTCTTTGAAGTTCAAAACTATCATCTTTAATTAAAATCATTATCTATTAGGGTCAGTTTGACATAATGATAAAAATAAAGATGAAATTTTCATGGACATGGTTAATAAGAGCATGAGGACAAATATAGTAATTATCAATTTAAGACCAACTATCATAAGCTTATTATTGACAAGTATGAGTATTGTTTTTAACATGTGATCAAAATATGCTGGGAAGAATAATCTTGATTGTTGTTTTTTTTAATCGTAGTGTGAGATTAATTAATCTTTTTTAGAACTGTTGCTTTTGTCACATATTCTATATGATATATTCATATTGTTTTGTTTTTATAGAGTGCATGCATTCACTTCTTGTGGAACAAAAGCAAAAAAAAAAAAAACTAAAACTAAAACTAAAAAAATAAAATATTGTTGCTTGAAATTGTTATTATCTTCCCATTTAAATATTATTAATGTTGTTGATGCCTCATTTTAAACAAAATGTAACAAATAATGGTGTTGCTCTGACCAAACACAGCCACAGCATTACATCATCAAATATTTTTTTTAAAGCAGTGCGTAGAAATATACATAATTGTGCAATAAAAACTTCTCTGATGCCTTTCTTTTCGTTTCCTTCTATCTTTCCAAAGTTGGAAATGATTTAAATAGAAACTTTTGAATATATTAAATCTATTTTCTTCAGACATATATAATTATATTGTATATACTCAGTGGTCAATTTGCTACTCTAGAGAAAAAAAAAAAGTAAGGAGAGGGAATGGTCATATTAAAAAGAAAAATGTCCAGCCACCACTACTCAGTACCACGAATTATAAATAGTACTTTTCGATGGCTGTTAATATCATATAATTAATTTCTAAATTGTTGAAAGGAATTGGAATATTTAAAGAATTGAATTGGAATACTTCAAAGAAATGAAATTACTTACACAATTACCACAACAATAACTATAGATGATTATATACATGAATAATCCAATATGAGTTGAATAAAAAGTAGTTAAATTGAAACATCTTAAGTTTAAAATATATATATGTACACACACTTTAATTTGCTCAACTGTACCAATAACTTCATAGTTATAATTATGACTAAAACTATATTGTAGTCTATGATATTTGAATTCATTTTCAGTTTCAGCCCTGGCATTTTAATTCTTACTTTAGTCCTTGATATTAATAGATTCACTTCAATTTAATTCCTTTGTTTATGTGCTTGTTATTAACTAAACAAAAAATAATGATATGTTATCGTTAAGAATGATTTTGTAATGTTATCTTCTAACCGGTACTTAAGAATAATTTTAATATGTAAATTTGCTTACAATTTAGTCTTTCACATTTGAATTAACATATAATTCAATCCTTAACATTTAAATTAATTTACAAAATAATGTCATTTTTAAGTAAAACAATTTAATCAGTTACTGTGTAAGTGTCACACTGTTATAAAATAATATTATCATATTACTCTTAAAAAACATTTTTATTTAGTAGTGAGGAACACACAAATTGAGTGATCAAATTGAAATGAGTTTATGAATATCAGAGACTGAAGTGGAAAAATTAAAATGTTTAAATTATATAATAATAATTATTATTATGAATTTCTGAAAAATCAGCGTCATTTGTGATTTGTCTTTTAATATAGTAGCGTACGTATAGCATCTGTCCGCGTCCCTAGATGGTCCAGTTGGGATGGGGCAGTAGTTGGAAGGAAAATGACGCCATATGCATAAAAAAAATGATTATAATGCTTTTAAAAAATGGAAAAGGAGGCTTATCCCCCCCTTCCCAACAAAAAAAAAAGGAAAAGGAGAAAAGAACTTTGCTTTAATAAATAAATAAATAAATAAATAGATGGCTAATTCAGTGGGATTTTGGCAGCAGTACCCACCCCCAAAGTTGTTTCTATCGAAGGAAAGATTCCCTCAATAAGAAGTCAGAAAATGTGATTGTAAGAGTGTTGGACTTGTGGGGTTGGGTTTCAGACATCAGAATCAGAGGGCTTCCGGTCTACGGTGAGTGTGTCCATCTGCTCATATAAATCCAGCCAACAAGGATCCCCTTCTACACCTTACGCATGCAAACACCGCACTACCAAGTACCAACTCAATGCTTATCTCTTCTCCAATTTTTTTTTTTATCAAATAATTCAACATAATGATTGAAAACAAAAAGATTAAAAATACTTTGTTTTCTTCACTTTTTTTTTATTGAATCTTTAAACAAATGATAGAACATAGTGACAAACGTGGATGTGTTAGTCATCGAAATTGTAAAGAATAACATAGTATAAAAGAAGAGTTTTCTTTTCAAATGGGTATGATTAATTAATATAAGCATGATCTATAATTGGTGAATCTAATGCTTTTTTTTAAGCCCTGCTAAACTCTTGAGCATTTGATTTTAAAACTACCAAAATCCTCCAAGTATAAGTTTTAGCAAGACCACATGGGGAGAAAAATTAAGAATTTAACTTTGAGTGGTATTCTGTAATTGATTTCTTTGCTCATCAACAATTATTTTTTATGCAGATGATTGCTGTATTCGTTGCTGCGATGCAAAAGCAAAGGTTATTATTTTTAGCAAACTAGATCCAACATTTCCATGAATGAAGCAAGATCACAGACAGATTAAAACAAGCAAAAAGTCCCATATGGGGAGGCAAAGCTCCGACAAAGCCATTAAGAAACAACATCCTACAATGGGCACACAGTACACTCAAATCTGACAAGTTTCAATCATATTTATTGAAAACAAGGGGTACAAAAAAAAAGATGGAAGTGTGCGACTGCTGGGGCAGCAATCCAAAAAAAAAAAAAAAACAAATAGTGAATAGTGAAGAGACGAAGATCAAGAAAGAGGCTACAAAGAGGGATGGAGGCTCAAAATATGACAAATTCCATCATATTATTGTGGATGGTAGTTCCATTGTAAATCATCTAAGGGTTGGTTGTCGTGGTTTAATTTCAACATGAAGGTTGAACTCATGCCAATTCTTTGCTCTGTTAGTTGCCTTTGGTGAGGGTTTTGATCATAGGGTTTTGGTTGATTGAATCAAATTTCCAAGAAACAATATTGCTGTGTACATGTGATAGAATAATTAAGCAGTCACTTGGATCTCCTAAAATTAGGGGTAAGAATGAATCAAGCATCCTATCGGGAACTTACATCTTAATTTATTTTTGACTTTATAAGACCTAACTTATTTATTTAAGTTAGGCTTTAACTTTTAAAAAAAATCTATTTAATTAAATAAGTCATGCCTAAGCCTTTAAAAATATTTATTTAATTTAATAGATAGACTATTTATTTATTATATATATAATTAAAAAATTATAATAATTATATAATTTTATATATATATTTATATAATTTATTAATTTTATATATAATTAAAAAAAATTAATTAAAAAATTAAATTTATTTGAGGCTTTGAAAATCTAAACTTATTAATTTAATTGAAAGCTTTAATATAATCCATGCCTTTAATTAAGCTTACAGGTCAAGTTAAAGCTTTGTGTTATCATAAAAAAAAAAAAGTAAAGTCGAATCCAGAAAAAAAGGCCTATGCCTGATAATAGTAGATTCGTATTCAATATTTTATAAAAATAAGCTAAATTTATTTTCAAAAAAGTATATCGATAGTTGATATGGATGGGATTATTAGAATTCCTTAATTTGTCTCTCTCTTGCTATCCATTTGCACCCATTTTTTTTTTTGTTGCTAAATGGCATCTCTTGTGGACCATTACTGAGGTCATCAGCAATTTTAGCAGTGGCTTCTCCTTGATGGGGTTGAAACAAGCTATTGCTGCAATCATTGGTTGAAAGTTGAAGTGTGTTCTGCTTACAGCTGGATAAAAAATTTTCTTTCTTTTTTTCTTAATCCATTGTACCAAGGGAAAAAGAAATCATAATTGTGCAAGATCGTCCATATAGTTACAATTGAGTTCATGTTACTTTAGTTAATTCTTTTTAATATTAAACCTAAATAGAGTTTTGTTTAGGTCCAAAACTTTATTTTGTGTGCAATTATGAACTATTACAATTATCTCCTAAATTTTGTAGATATCACTTTCTTTTCAACTATATCATTATTTCTTCAAGAGTCAATATAAAAATACACTATACGTTAAGCCCAAGTTTCAAGCTTAATGTGGGAGACCTGGGAGAGGGTCCATTGGGCCTTGTTTCTTCTTGGGTTTCTCTCTGTTTTTTTCTTAAGTATAAACCTTCCTCTGCCATTATTCAAACGAATGTACTAACATTTTATGAATCCAAACAATAACATAAGAGCTTGATAACAATACTGAACTCCAATTAATAACCACTAAAAAAATCAATAATAAACAGTTTGAAAAAATTAATTATTTAAAATTAAAACTAGTTTAAAATTCTTTGGTAAGTCTTTTTAAAAATTTCACATAAATTTAAAAGAGAAAAAAATATTGTGGTAAGAAAACTTGTGAATCAAATAAAAATTGATTATTTCAGGACCAATTTTATATTGAAAATTTTTAAAATTAAAAAATAATCATAATAAACTTTTTTTTAAAAATAAGTTATTACTAAAGAGAGGAGATTATAAAACCCATCTCTTCTGGTTAATTATCCAACTTTTAAAGTTTGCCAAGACCCCCTATGATTCCAAAAGTTTTTCTTTAATATAAATGACAAAATTTTCCAATAATCACATAGTCTAGCCACACATACCTAATTTTTTTTGGGTACAATATAAGGCTATAATTTTAGAAGTAAAGACTCTGCTAACATCACCAAGTCACTAGAGCATTTGTATCACCAAGTCTTTTGGAATAACCTGCTACCATTGTCCCAAACCCTAATTTTAAGACTTGAAAAGTATGCAAAACTTAACTTCAATCCTTGATATTTAAATTGATGTTTGTTATTCTAGATTTTATAAAATTAATAGTACCATTTCCCGTAAAAAGAAGTAATTAGCTTTCCCCACAGCTGAGTTCATGTTCACTTTTCTCAATGGTAAGATATGTAAGGTCCAATAAAATGATCCGGCCCATACATAAATACCGACTATATCTAACAAAGACCAAAAAAAAAAATACAACCCTGATTTTGTTGGTCCTGTACCTTGAAAAGGGGAAAAAAAGAAGAAGCGAGTTGTCATAAAAAATTAATTGAATACTTTTTTGTTTATCTTAATCCCTTGAACATAAAAAGTACTGTAATCTAACTTTTTTTTTTCCCAAGGGACCATACTTTGATCTTACATGTGAAATTAATCTTCATGCCCTTCAATTCTATTGCATAACCAGTGCTAGAACTTTGTAACTACCAATGAACAAGTTAACAGAACTTCTGGTGCAACACATGACAATTAGCAAGGCATTTTAAAAATCCATTAAATTTTGATTATCATTGTAGGCATAATTACATGTAGCCAAAAATATCATTCAAGAGGAAGAGAGGTGAGGTTACAAACAATATAAAAAATGAAAATATAAAAGGGAAAAAAAAAATTAGAGTGAACACATGTCAACTGGCCTTATTCCTCTGTGAGCAGATTCTCTGTTTTTTGCTACAAGAAAATCTTGTTATTAGCCTCGATAGTTTCCCTACTTTGGCACATATAGTTTCTCTTTATATGTTTCCCCCCCTTCCTCTCCTTGGCCATAGAATGTTAATTAGTACTCTTCTCAGCACTCGGGAAGGTCACTTGGAGGTGGTAGCAGAGATTCATTTGGTCCTTTACCATTGTCCACCACAAACGCCATCTTCAGTCCCCATGTTGTGTGAATTTCCAAATGGCAAATGCATAAACCAGACCCCTAATAAAACAGAACACCACCACATATATATCATACAAAAACAAAACAAAAGTGTGACAAATGGTCAATCCAAATCCTTTTTTTCTCTTTCTATAAATTTTGTAGCCTCAGACTTTCAAAACACCACAATTGAATTGATAACTTTACCTGGATTATCAGCCCTGAATCTGATAGCAGTCCACCCACCAGATGGGACACCAACTGTGTTTCTCTCCACAGGATCCATAAGGTTAAACTTTTTGGTGTCCTTTTTGGGGTTGAAGTTCCCTAATCCCCTACCAACAACATAGAAATTGAAGCCATGGAGATGAACGGGATGGTTCTCAGGTGCTATCATTCCAGTATCTTGCAACACTATTTGAACTGTAGAGTTGTAAGCAAGTCTATAGACCCTTGTCCCTCTCATGGTCCTGAAATTTGCTGGCTGTGTCCCTGTGAAGTTATAGATCACTAGAGGTTGTCCGGGAAAATCATCAGTGAAAACCCCACTCGTGTTGAAGAAATGTGCTTGAAGGAGAGAAATTTTGGGCATCACAAAGGTAACGTTGTTGACAGCTGCAACCACCCTGCTACCATTCACACAGGTAGCACAAGGGTTGACACCAAGGCTAACAGTGAAGAGCAAGGAATGGTCAACCTGTAATGGGACCCTAGCAGGGTACTTTTTGGAGTTCAAGCTTCTGAGGGAGTCTGTGAAATTGGTGGCAACTGGGGTGGCATTTTTGGGAGGCAGGGAAGTGAGGGTGGTGATGGTTGAACCAAGGGTGCCCAAGTAGTGTAAGGTGGCAGTGGCAGTCGTGTTGTCCACTGCAATGGGAGCATCCATGAAAGGAGAGGCTGCAACCAGGTATTTACCAGTTGCACGGTTGGTTGTTAGAAGAACATTTGTGGTCTGGCCAGGTGCTATAACGATGGTGTCAGTTTTGAAAGGTTTTGTGTAGGCAGCATCAACCTCAACAACAGTGATTTGGTGGCCAGCAATCTTAAAGAAGAGCTCTTCATTCAGTGCAGCGTTGATGATTCTTAGCAAGTAGGTGTTTCCAGGTTGAACTTGCAGTGTGAATCCTTCGGCACACAAAAAAAGGAAGTTGAAAAATGCTAGCCAGTCTCATGTTTAGAGAAATTAACTTAGAAAAAAAAAAACCTTTTCCATTTTCTTTCATTGGCTTGAACTGCGAAGGACAACTTGTTTAATTTCAAGTTTTAGGTTGAGTCATGTCATGGGTCTGGTCTAATTATATTAAAGGTTACTGAGCTATGTTCATGGATTTTACCTTGTGAAGCGCAATTTTGAACAGGCCCTGGGTGGCCATTGATTATGTGGGCATCAGAGACATTAGGGGCCAACCCAGATTTCAAAGCTTCATTTATTACAGCTTCAGTATCTGATTCCCACCATTCACCTGAACCAAATTGAAATATTGTGAGAGTTATGAAGTATGATTTCTAGCCTATTTGACTAATCTTGGTTCAAAGGAAAACAACTAATTATGATTTAATTTTTCCAATTCATGACTAAACATCTAGAAAAGTGAAATATTTAGCAGCATTAAAAAAAAAAAAAGATTAGCAGAACTGACTCAATATGATAACTTGTTCCATGTGGGGTCTGGGAAAAGGGTAAGGAACTCCAAGCTTGGGCATGATGACCAAGGCACCATGGACAGTGGCCCTAAGCCAGAGGATGTGTGCATGCCACCAAAGTGTGCCTCTCTGCCCTGTGAGGGTGAAGTTGTACACAAAGACCTGACCCGGTTGAATCGGGCATTGGGTTATGTATGCCGGCCCATCAGCCCAACCCGTCCGCAGCTGTCGGACCCCATGCCTGTTTAATTTCAATTTATTAATAATTTTTAACTAAAATAAAAAAATAAATTAGTAAAGAAAAGGCTAAAAGATTAAGGTTAGATGATAAGTAATTCTAGACCCACCAGTGGATGCTAACATTGTACTTGACATGGTTAACCACCTTTACCAGAACAGTGTCATCTTCCCTAGCATAGATGGTGGGGCCTGGGAACTTTCCATTTACGGTAACTATGGGCTTGGTTGAACACAATCTTGTGGCGTTCTTCATCACCACCTGTACAGAACATTATCCAATTAACAGCCACCATGCAGGGATAAGGAGTCAGTGTGCCTACAATTTCTTGACCAGCAAGAAGGAGAATAAAGTGTAACTACAACATATACCAAACTTGAGTGCCTTGCCTTGCTCAACAATACCACCAGCACTTTGCTGTTTGATAAAGGTATGCAGGGTCATATCTTTTTAGTAATACTAGGCCTCTACCAAATTAAACAAATTAGAAAATTATTTTTTTTTAGAGTTATATCTTATAAAAAATGTTATATTATTATCACTTTTGATTCAAAAAAATTAAATCTATGAGGCGGTTCAAATAGGCCAAACCTGTGAGGATACACCTGGTTCGTATCATACAAAAATTGGAAAATTGTTTTACAACTTAGGCTCTCGTAGCTTATCCATTCTGGCCATTTGTGGAAAACTTGATGTTAAGAAGTTAAAAAAACTGATCAGAGAGGATAAAAGGGGGAAAGTATTTAATGTCATTCAATCATTGACATGGACATATTTACTGAGGGTCAATATGCCTAACTAGCTATCACTTCAATTGTAGGGACATGTAGAAAATTATAAGGTTTCACGCTCGCCAGTACGTAACTCAGGTAATAAAAATGAGATGCTAAATTAGGTAAAAGTTATATATAAGTTTAATTTCTTATAAAAATTATTAAAATGACAACAGTAATAGAAAAATACAAGCATTTCTTATACGTTTATGGACGGTCAAATTAAGTTTTCTTACCAGGCTGATTTTTGAATTATATTCATCAACAAATAACGTTACAACTACTCCTTGTATCCAAAAAATCATAATAATTAGTTAACAACTACTCCGGCTACATGATGACAGTCAAGTTACGCCTTCCATACAGTAATTATTTGATCAATATGAGAGTAATGTTAAAATTGGACTTTAAGTTCAACTATTTTTAAATTGTCCTTGTCGAACTAAAGGATGTCATAAAAATAATTAACATATAATAACATAAAATTTATGAAAAAATCATAAAATGTAAATTTTTTTTAATGTTATCAAAATAAAAAAATTTAATAACTAGTCGGTTCAAACAGTTTTATTTAGTTATGACTAATCTAAACTTATCTGATTATAAATTTGATAATGAAACTAAACTACAATCAGTTGAGTATTCAGATTACGGTCAAATTGACTGACCATCCGATCCAATCTAGTCCAATTTTAACATCATTTTAAAACTTAGTAGATATTTTACAGTAGTATTACTTGAAATATTGCAGAATTTTACATTCTCAACTTTTGGTGCTTTTTAGTCTCAGGGAGCTAGCATATTGCTAAATGGGGAGGGAGATATATAACTTGACTCTGTCTTTGTCATTGGTGGGGAGTTAAGCTACTACTAAGCATTGCTCAAGTAGAGATTCCCTCTGAGCTAGCACGCAAAAATATTGAATTTAGGCTATTGCAACATAGATATCAGTTCACATACAGCCAAACTTGGCCAGAATTAAGAAATCTCGGCTTCAGAATGTAAAATTCTATGCATGCAAAAGTATAAAATAAATAGATAGACAGATGCTTGCATGCTTTTTACATTATTTATAGAGAAGGCAACGAAAGTAAAATATATGTGATGTTTTTTCATTTCGTTTCTTGTTTAACTCTTATCTTCCAATATTATGAATATAGCAAACTGGATTCTACATGATGCATGCATGACATGACATGACATGACATGGAAAAACTGCGAATGTAATGCACCTACATTGAACTTGTAGTGGCGAACCATGGCTTCCACTGACGGTGGAAGCAGGCAAGCCGCCATTAGCAGTACGACACGAATCCACAGCATCGCCATTGACATCCCTCTGACTTCTCTCTGCTTAATTAGCCTCTTTGCTGGGCAGGGCTAGCTAGCTTCTCTGCAGAATGCAATGCAAACAGAGAAAAGCAGAACCAACCTTAAATAAAGAGGCGCTCTCTGTTGTCATGTCCTTTTAATCAGTTGGTTGAAGGAATACTTTAATACATTATAAAGTACACAAACAATAATAATAATAATAATAATATAAAGTGCGTCTACCAAAAACAAAAAGAAGCTGGCCAGAAAGTTCTGTTATTTTTACTTGTGTATCACATAAAGTGGTTATACATCAACCAAGACACCTTCTGAAGCTAAGACAGTTAGTTTTCTGGGTGACATGCCTCTTTTCTTTCTCTTTTCTTTTTCTTTCTGCTGGACTAGGTGGTCCGATCAGAAGCTGGGTTTGGTCCAACCACATTGGGTAAAGTATAACGATTCCCAGCTAACATATGCCAATTGGGTGGAATGAATGTACAGTTTTCTACCTGATTTAATTGAGTCAAGGTGATGACATGTACGCCACAACAAACTAAGAATTTGAGTATAGAAACACAACTGTGACTTTTAGTTTGGCAATGGAATTTATGGTAATTGGTTATGTCAGAGACTTTATTTCTCAAAGAGTGGTTAACCTTTCGAAAATTATTCATATAGATGTACTAGCTGGACGGTAAATTCACTAACTTAAGTTGTAATTTGCTTCTCTTAGCAAATTGGTGACTCTCTAAAAAAAAAAAGATTTTCTTTTAGTAAATCAGGATAGAACAATAAAAGCAATGAAGATGAACCGTCTAACACGCTATTTTATGCAAAAGCATTTACTCATAAAAAATGTGAATGATAAAGATTAAACTCTAAACTACTTAATCAAGAAGATTTTCATGTCACGTCAAGAATTAATTTTTCAAAAAAAACAAAAGAAACCTAAATTATTATATGGAGGCACATAAATAATTTTAACTTTTAATAACTTAGACTTAACTTTAAAAATTAAACTAAATGAATTTTAGAAGAAAAAAAAATGGTAAGTTCAAGTTAGAAATCACTCTATAATCAAAAGAACCAGTTAAAAATATTTGTGAGTTGTGACTAGGTAAAAAGAATGTGATTAATTAGTAGCCAATTGTCATTTTGTATATTTATGACTGACTGAAAATTTTTCAAGGGGTTTGCCGTCTAAGGAGGGCATGCATGAGGAAAATAGCGGAGATGGGTGGGTGATATGTGACAAAGTGGTGCTTGGGATGTTAACCCAACACAAATTTATTGGTGAAGAATGGTTTTCAGGAATTGTTGGGAGTGGAAGATTAGATCAAATAGAAGTTTCTTTCCTGGAAGCAAAAGTTTTGAGGAGTGGGTAGCAGTTCATCTCATTAAATTAATTATTATGTTCATGTTGACCATTCTATCTTGATGTTAAGTAATTGAATGTGTTGCACATTTTTCTATTCCCTGCCGCCTTTCCAACACACTACCGTTCTCATTTCTCTTTTCGTCTTATCCTCCAAACGAAGCTAAACAAATAATATTATATATAGTTTAAGTAAAATTCTATAATTCTTTTAATGTCTTGAATTTCTAGTCAATTTATAAATTCTATTCTAGAAATTATACATTGTTAGGTTCTCAAAAGTAACGTTACTTTTCTCATTATTTATCATTTGTATGACATAAAATGTCAAATATAAATATATTGTTCAAGGGTAAATTTATTTTTTTTTATAAAGGAGGCATGAAACCTAGTATGAGAAGGGGGAAGATAGGTTAATGTGTATAATGCAAAGTGGTGTGGGTAAGATTCGATTCCAAAATCAAGTAGTTAATTCCATGGGTGTAGCTAGACCAATCTAGCTGGGGGGCCAAAAAAAAAAATTTCTCATTGATGGGGGGCCAAAATAAGAAGATAATATTTATTTAAAAAAATTTACATTAGAAATTGTAAAATTTTAAAAAAAATTAGGGGGGCCAAGGCCCCTCTGGCCCTTCTCAAAGATAAAGAGATTTTGCCATTGAGTAGTTCCTAAATAAATTTGGTGTCACATAAATTAAGGCTTGGACTAATTAAGGCTAATTTTAAACTACATTCTTCTTAATTGTCATGCATGTGTACAAAATACTCATTTATTTGTCTACAAAGATTGACTTAACTGATAAGATCAAGCAGAGTCGAATTAAAGGTCTTGAGTTTAATTCTTACTAATGATCCTTTTATTGGTAAGCAATCTGCTGTAACCTTTCGCTTAAACTTCTTATCTATCCCGGTCTTAGAATGGAGCAACTTTCTATCTTCCAAAACTTTTCTTGTACCAAAAAATACAATACTCATTCGATTCTTGCAATGCCACACTATATATTTTTTTTTTGGAAGTATTTTTTTATACTCAAAGTATTGATATCCTGCCTTGTTAGCAAGCTTAACTACCGTTAATTTCTGCATTTAAATTAATGCAACAGTCAGAAATGCTGCCAAGGTACAACTTTTATACATTTTAAATGTTGTTTTAGTTTATTTTAATTCTAGTATAAAAATATGAATCGAAGGGACTTAAAAGCTTTATCGTAACTATTATATTAACTATTATTTCCCACTTACAAATTTGTTTTTAGCGGATTTAAGACGTTGAAAAACAAATTTAGGAAAAACTTTATTTATCAATTCTGATTATTATCTCATATTGCACTTTTTTCTAAACTACTAAGTTTGTCACATTCTACTCTAGTCCATCACGTGTCCTTACTCTTGATCTTTTGATCGAAAATGCCACTAAATTTACTAATTTTTCCTTGACAATAACTCCCAAATTTAGGTTGACAAGAAGGTGCCAGTTCTTTTCTATTCAAGGCCAAGGACAAAATAGTAAATTTTATATCCTTTTCTACAAAGATTTTGTTTAGTATATCATATAAGGGATGAATAATATAATATAATTAATACTATTCACATTTGAGTAAGATACTGGATAGTAATTTATTCAGTCAAAATAATTTTATTTAACGTTATCTATATAAGATTGTATAATAAAATAATTCAATTTCTATCTGTTATATAATTAAGAATAGTTAAATTATTTTAACAGGATATTATATTATCTAGTATTTTATATAAATATTGTATAAAAATTAGATAATATAATTATATTAGACCATTCATCGCTTATACAATATACCTAATTGGACCAAAATGAGTTACATTATGCAACATGATGGTTAGTTTAAAAAAGATTTATGAGTAATGAGATGATAAATTATGATGGAATGTGCCGAAATTGATAGTTTAAGGAGAAAGATATAATTAGAGAAATAGGTCAGGTATATATGCATGTCCAATTTTTCCAAAACGTTTTTTTCTTAGTAATTAAGAGATTGAATTCGTATTTAAACACCTAGTAAAAGATAGAAACAATATGCCAAAACATAAAACATGAATGTGGTAACATAGTCCTATATTTATTCATTTGCCATAACAATGTGAAAACATTCTTAGAAAATCCATAATTAGTGTGTGGAGATAAAATAATGGTCCATGCATGTAAAGTATGGACAAATTTTAGACAGGATGACCATTCTGTCAAGTTGAAACTTCTACAATGGCCAAAAACGACAAACACATATGCTCAAACATCAAAGTTCAAAGAGATATACTGTCTGCAAGGAGGGAGGGAATTGAAGGATTAATTCGGAAGAGATTCTTTGCTGAGACTCGAAAGATTCTCCTTTGCAAGAGCTTGTCTTTCCCTCTTTCAAATCATAAAATTACCAGAATTACTTGATACTTATAATTTTTTTAAAAAAAAATTGTTGAGTATATTCGTTATAAAATAACCTTCTTACGCTTTACTACATTTGCAATAGGCACAGCTTGTTACATATATAGTAGTAGGAAGCAAGCAACTCTCAAGATTAGAGACTTGAAGATGGCAAACACAGTTGGCAGTATTGTATAATTGAGTCGAGTGTGGTGTTTTGGCTCTTGTAAGCCATTTGATGTACTTGAGTGTATAGTTGCATTTTACAAAGGCATATATATTCCATTATGCATGCATAAAATTTAATATGTTATTCTTGAATAAGTATATTCTTAAGTTTAAGAGATCATAACATGATGCCTTACCTATGTTCCGTTCTAAAATAGCTTCAATGTTCATAACTTTGATGTAGGAACTTAAAAAAAAAAAAAGCAATGATTTCGACAATAAAATCAATAAATCATGGGGAAAAAAAAGCTAATTCAAAATTTCATAGAATGCTCATCATATTTGAAAAGTAAGCCCCTATTTATAAACAGACAAGGAATTCCCTAATTAAAAAATAAGAACCGAGTCTTGGACTTCATCACTGGACTGGCCTTATAGAGCCTTTTATGTATAAAACAATTTAATTCAAACGTTTTAATTGTTTGCGGTAAGGCCAGTGGCCAAAACGGCAATAAGGATGCCTTGAAAAAGCCGCACCCCAGGTTCAAAACTTACCCCTTCCCCCAAACCCCTCAATTTCCCCCACCCCCAACGACCAAAAAAAGAAAAAAAAATGTTTTAATTGTTTGACAAAAAAAAAAGTTTAATTGGCTTCAAATATTTGAAATAGAGTAGCTTCGTTTTTCTTAAAACTTTTATTATAAACCCAATCATGGTTGGCAAAGTAAAAATAAATTGTAATTTAGATAAATTTTACTTATCATATAAAGGGTTTGGAATTTTAGAATCATTATTTTAAAAAATATTTTATCATGCCATTCTTTGCATGAATTACGTGAGTAATTATTTACACAATTTGTAAACTATAAAAAAAACTTATCATAAAAAAAATCCTGATGTCAAAAAGGCTTATATGAGAAATATATATAAAAGATATTATTCAAATAAACATACAAAATTTAGTATATGTTCGATATATTCAATCCCGTTTTACCTGGCACGCCAAAACAATAACACTTGTGTATAATCTATGCCTTACTTATTTGTTGTCTATCTAAAATCACGCTATAGCTTTCAATTATTGTATGGTGTGGTTGGCTTAATTAATAAAAAAATTTTATAGTAAATATAAGAATCTAAAATAAAATCTTGAATTCATAAAAATTATATCTCCCGCTATATAATTCAAGCCTTTATATGATGGATGTATAACTTAATGGGATTAGTTTAGTGTTTAAGGAGATTGCTTCATGTATTGATTACTCTGATTTGAAATTTGACAGGGTACCTAAAAACATTAATTATTCTAAATGCATCTGACTTATGCTAGGATTATACCCCTAAGATCATAAAGAAATTTATTTTTAGTTAACGCGTTAGCTAGCCCAATAATATTTCTTACCATAGAAATCAAAAAATAAATATCCTGGATGTATAAATTGATACAAAACTCAGTCAATAGTCGGTATCCAATATTCCAATAAGTCACTTGTCAGTATGCATCTCTCATTATTCATGGTCGACATGACGATCCTACATATGCATTACGTTACGTTCAAAAGACGCATTCTTAATTATTAATTGTTACTACATTGTTTACATTAGTTACCAAACATGAAATTTTTAATTGTTAGTTGTGATCAGCATTGTTATATATGCTTGTCCCTTTTCCAGCAATGATAAACCCAACGTCACGCATATGAACGTTCCCATGACAAGCGATCAAAGACTATTTTATTGCCTTATTGTACAATTTAATTTTGCGCTCAAACTTTAGTGTACTATATAATAATAGGATTTAATTTTGATTTACTAATTTTTTTTACACTATCATTAAATCATATTTACTTAGTATTAGGTAATTATTATCTTAGTCAATCTTTTTTAATGATTTGACAATTTATGATTCAATGATAGTATACATTTAATCAAAATTAAACTCATAATGCCAACAAGAGTCAATTCACCTGGTCGGCCTTCTTCTCATGTTTAATCATGACTTGAGTTCAATGAGTCCAAAAGCATGCCCTGACCCTAAATTGGAGTGTGTCTTCCTTTCAATCTAAATTTTATGGATGTTGAATTTTATCAATCCAACCATTTGATTGAAAATTCTTATAAAGTAGATTAAGTTTATAAAATATCATATAATTTAAAATTTAATTGATACTTCATCGCACCACTTTATTTTAACATATAATGTGTTTTTTGAAATATAAGTAAATATTAAATATTATATTATATATCTATGAATGTTCAATTTATCTCAAATTTGGCATGCATGATCATCAACATAATATCACATGATTCAATGGTTGGATTGATTTAATTTGTATTTTATAAAAAGTTATTAAGCAGTGAAAGTGTCCAAAACTTACACTTGATCTACATGAATCCTCATATATATATATATATATATATATATATACCATTATATAATTCAAGCCCTTATATCATGGATGTATAACTTAAGCAGAAGTAGCGAGGAGACTTAGGCATATATATATAATCCTAATAAGCTCTCCCATCAAAAGTTATTATTAAGTAAAAACTTAACAGTCTAATTATTAGTATTAGGCCTATACTACCGCCAATCCATACTAACCAGTATAAGGTGTCCAAACCTAATACACAATAAATGACCAGATCACATTGGACTCATAATTACATGTCTATAGCTCAAATTATATCATCAATCTAATTTTTACAAATCCAAAATAATACAATTGAATTGTAACCCATATAAAAAAAAATTTCAACATTTTAATCTCAGTTGATGTGAAATTCAAGAATACATCTTACCGTAGAAACCATGCATGTATAAATTGATACAAAACTTCAGTCAATTATCGGTATCCAATATTCCAATAAGTCACTTTGTCGCAATGCATCTCTCATTATTCATGGTCGACGTGACGATCCTACAATATGCATTACGTTATGTGCGAAAGACACATTCTTAATCATTAGTTGTCACTACAATGTTTGCAATATTTACAAAACATGAAATTATTAATTGTTAGCTGTGATTAGCATTGTTATACATGCATGTCCCTTTTCCAGCAATGATATATAAACCCAACGTCACGCATATGAACCCATGACAAACGATCAAATACTATTTTATTGCATCATTGTGCAATTTAATTTTGTGTTCAAACTTTGGTGCACTGTACTATATAATTTAATATGGCTTTGATAGCTCGTTTGTATAGGTTTATATAAATATGCAGCAGAGGCAATGTCCTTTTGAACACAATGCCCTCCTTGTCTAGTTAACACTATACCCAGCACCCACCTTTTGCTCTTTCAACCTTCATTTAGCATCTGCATCCCAGAATTTGAACTGAGAATCTACGAGCTGCTCTGCTTTTTGGTGACACCACCTCACACCTTCCATGTCAAGCTGTGGAGAATAGCTATAAAATTATACAAAGTTATCACCAGGTATGGGTTGTAAGTTGTAACCAAGTGGCTTTGCTTTGGCATTAGAAGAATGCTATACTTGTTAAGCAACTCTTGCAACTGTGACTCTAGACATGACTCCACCTGAATTTTAGTAGTTTTAGTCAAATTATTTTCTCTGTTGTAAAATGGATATGAAGCAATGTCTACAGTTGCAGAAATTATTATATATTCCTAAAGTACCAATAAATACATGCTTCAGTAAGTATTTTCACCATTGATTATAAAAAAATTTATATAAATATTTTTATCATGAATTTTAAAAAAAACTTATATAAATTTTATGTTAACAACTTAAAATCGATAGTGGAGATGTCTTTTAGAAATATTTATTTATTGTGTTATAGGAACATACAATAATTTTTTCTACAATGAAAGGGACGACAAGAATCGAACTCCTGATCCAATTAATCATAAAAATTTTAATATCATGTTACGAATTAAATATTTTAAAATCTTAAACTAATAGGTAAAATCACGTGAATGATTTTATAAATAACAAAAGAAATTTTATATCTAACAAAGGAAGTGCTTGTGATTACATAAAAGCATAATAGGAATTGTAGACAAGCCCTTTACCATTTTTCCAAAGGAGTAACGTGCTTAATTTTATCTTTGAAAAGTAGAGATTCTTATTTCCTAGGTAGGACCTATCTGACAAGTAGCCATTAAGAATTAAGAATTCTGCTTTGACTTTGGCCCTTGGTGTTCTCATTATCACCCACCCATCTCAAACCTGCATATTCTAACTAAAAAATATTTTTTAATTTGGCACATCAATTATTATTATTATTATTATTATTATTATAAAAATTTTGCATGATAGTGATTTCTGTATTGCACTTACACACTTACTAAATCTTATGCAGAAATTAGGTGAATTTTTAAGTAAAAATTAAGGTGATACAAAACAATGTATTATGCAAATATTTTATCAATGATTACGACCGCCTTGTTTGCATCTCTGATTACAATGTGAGAAAAGTCAACAGTCTCCAACTGGTTTCTCTTGTATTATTTCCAAATTCCACGACGACAGAGACCAAATGCCTTTCCACAGTCATCTTACATCATCCTTTGTCGTAGAGCAAGCAATTTAATTCTACGCAGATACCCCTCTTGAGTTCATCAAGGGTATAGTATTAGTGTATACTTTCTAGAGCTTGCATGAGTTGTCAAATGCATTATTTCTTGAATCAAATGACTTACTAGATTCTTGATTCCTTAACCCTTCTGTTACTGATCTCCTTTGTGGCTTGGTAACAAAGATTGCTCTAGAGAAGTGATTCTTCTTCAACTGAATCCAATTTTCACCTTTATTACTTGCTTGCATTTGTCAAAACAGTGGGTAAATTCTAGATTATGATTCTTCGTTTATTTCTTTTAACCTGTTAATTCCTAGGTTGCTCGGTTGCAAGTGAATTCCTCAACTCTGTATTACAATGGCGGAGGATGATGTTCACACAAAAGATGGAACAGTAGATTACCTTGGAAATCCAGCTAACAAAAAGGAAACAGGAACCTGGAGAGCCTGCCCCTTTATTTTAGGTAACTACGGTGTATCTCCATCTATGGTGTGTGGGTTACGATATTAATTAGGAGATGTCTATGATTCCAAGCTTTAATTCATTACAGGAAATGAATGTTGTGAGAGATTGGCTTACTATGGGATGAGCACAAATCTGGTCCTTTATTTCAAGAAGCAACTAAATCAGCATAGTGCTACTGCATTCCAAGAATGTCTCAGATTGGAGTGGAACATGCTCCATCACTCCATTGATTGGAGCATTTGTGGCTGATGCTTATCTTGGAAGATATTGGACCATTGCCTGTTTTTCAGTTGTTTATGTTATTGTGAGTGTGGTCTCTACAGAATACACTTGATTACTAGCTTGCTGGTGAAGTAGGGATAAAATTATGAAGCTACAATAGTGGGCACAAAAAATTTATCTCCAGCTGTGAAGAGAATCAATTAATAGTCATCTGTACTAACTGTTCCAATTTTATATCAAATTCTATCTTCTTGCCTGATAAACAAGATCCAAAAACTCTTTCTCTGCCTGCACAGGGAATGACTCTCTTGACATTGTCTGCATCTGTTTCTGGCATAAAGCCAACCTGTAACGGAGAAGACAATTGCCATGCTACTGACGGACAGAGTGCAGTGTGCTTCCTAGCTCTTTACCTCATAGCTCTTGGCACTGGTGGGATCAAGCCTTGTGTTTCATCATATGGTGCAGACCAGTTTGATGATGCTGACGTGGTTGAGAAGGAGCACAAGAGTTCTTTCTTCAACTGGTTCTATTTCTCAATCAATATTGGTGCTCTTATTGCTTCTTCTCTGTTGGTCTGGATACAAGATAATGTGGGTTGGGGATGGGGCTTTGGCATTCCAGCAGTGGCCATGGCAATTGCTGTGGTGAGTTTTTCTTCTCCGGTACTAGGTTGTATCGAAACCAGAAGCCTGGAGGCAGCCCCCTCACTCGCATCTGTCAGGTGATAGTGGCATCCATGAGAAAGTACCGTGCTGAAGTACCTGCTGACAAGTCTCTTTTGTATGAGATTGCAGACACAGAGTCTGCTATCCAAGGAAGCCGCAAGCTTGACCACTCAAATGGATTAAGGTAAACCAGTGGCAACAAATTTCTACATGACCAATTTGTGTTCATTGATTATTCAGAACCAGAAGCAACTTTAATGTTACACTTGATTTCTAAAGCATAGGGAGGTAGTGCTCTAGTCAACATTCATGTCCATCTCTCATGCCATCCTTTCAAAACATGACAATCTTATATCAGTAGCCAATTTAGTCTTCCAAATACTTCAGTGATAGTATAATTCTTGCAAACTGTTGCAAAGTGCTTCTTTTAACCTTATTAGATAATTGCCTATTTTTGAGGCAATAAAGAAATAAATAAAAAGAAAATATCATGTTGCTTTATCTAGTTTATATCCACACTTTCTTCTTGTGTGTAACAGATTCTTTGACAGAAGCAGCAGTGCCAGGACAATCAGATAATGTGAAGGGCTCAGTAAACCCATGGAGACTTTGCACTGTAACCCAAGTGGAAGAGTTGAAAGCCATTTTAAGATTGCTTCCTGTATGGGCCACTGGCATCATATTTTCTACTGTTTATGGTCAGATGAGCACCTTATTTGTGTTGCAAGGGGCAACCATGGATACTCGCGTTGGCAACTCAAACTTTAAGATCCCACCAGCATCTCTTTCTATCTTTGACACCCTTAGTGTCATCTTTTGGGTCCCAGTGTATGATCGGATCATTATGCCAGTAGCTAGAAAGTTCAGTGGGCACAAAAATGGCCTAACTCAGCTCCAGAGAATGGGCATTGGCCTCTTCATATCCATATTTTCTATGGTATCCGCTGGAATTTTGGAGCTCATAAGACTTAGAATGGTGAGGAGGCACAATTACTATGAACTTAAGGAGATACCCATGTCAATTTTTTGGCAGGTTCCACAGTATTTCATTATAGGTTGTGCAGAAGTCTTCACATTCATTGGCCAGTTGGAGTTCTTCTATGAGCAAGCCCCTGATGCCATGAGGAGCCTGTGTTCTGCTCTCTCACTCCTCACCGGTTGCACTTGGACAGTACTTGAGCTCTCTGCTTGTGACTATTGTGACAAATGTCAGTACTAGGGATGGGAGTCTTGGATGGATACCTGACAATCTAAATTATGGTCACCTCCATTATTTCTTCTGGCTATTGACAGTACTGAGTGTGCTGAATTTGGTAGCTTTCCTTCTGGTGGCAAAGTTGTATAAATATAAAAGACCAGTTGGAACTCACCGCTGAAAACTGGGTTAAATTGGAGCATCGAAGTTTAAATTCTGCAGTTTCTCTGCCTTCTAGTGTCTGCTTAAATTAGTGTCATCTTTTGGTGTTTGCAACAAGGTGGGGGCATATACTGCACATCGAAAGTTTTCTTCCTAGGTCTTGTTTTCCCCCCTGTATTACACTATCAGCTATGGTCACAATCAATATATACTGCAATCTATGTGATCTCAGAACCTTTCAAAATGCAGAAAGTGTAAAGCCCTTATTATTACTGCTTACAAACATTGCTACTTTCTGTAAACATTGTCAACATATGTCAGATGTTTCCAATCATCATGCTTCCAGTTGATATCCATTAAGGTTACAACGCAGCTCATGATGTAATGCAGGAATCAAAATCAACTAATGCTTGCACGATTTCATGGAATAATCGAATAACACAGAGTTTCATCTCAGAAAGTTAAATTGTCAAGAGAACTACTTCTGGTTTGTCCAGTCCAAACAAATAACTCATTCTTACGAAGCAAATTCACTCCAGGAGGTTCAGAGAATAGGCAAACAACCCGGACAACTCATACAACTTGTTTAGAAGCCACTCTTTCAGTAACTGCTAGAGAAGAAAGCTGAGTTATAAACTAATTTTATAAAAAAAATAAAAATTAGAGGCAATTAATTGGTTTTTGGTAAATGGTAACACACGTAGTTTTGTATTACAAATCTGACTCCAAAATATCCAAAGAAAATGGGAAATATGGATGCTAACAGGTTAACTTAACACATGTTTAATTTTGTTTAATTTTTATGCAAAAATAATTTTTTAACACAGTTCTTTCTGCAACATTTTAATTATAAAAATAATAAGAGTGCTGGGTTTGGGCGTGGCGATATGTTTTGGGCCTACAATGGCCCAAAACCCTAATAATACCTGCTCTTCACGGTTTATTTAACTACTTAGTCCCAAGGCCTCATGCAGTTCATTCCTCAATCATCAAAGCCTCAGCTTCGCAATGGTTCGTAAGCGCCACCAGGACGCAAAAACAGGTACGTACCTTCCTACATGTAGCAAAAATTATATAACTATAGCTTCAGAAATTCTGGGTCAAACCATTGCTATAGCATTTGGCCTCTGTGATTATAGAATCAAATCTTGTATATCAGGTTTTCGATGAAATGTTTTGAGACAAGAATCTCAGAGCTTTATTTTTTCTTTCACCGAGTTTTTGTGTGCACATTTTTCTTCCAATGCAGGTCTACAGCTGCTGAATTCA
Organism: Castanospermum australe; assembly: GCA_019955255.1. NCBI lineage: Eukaryota > Viridiplantae > Streptophyta > Magnoliopsida > Fabales > Fabaceae > Castanospermum > Castanospermum australe. The sequence goes on from NSJW01000103.1 coordinate 140,321, forward strand.
GAGAATGCCCAGAAATTCCTGAAGAAAATTGGGTTTGGAAACAAAGGCTATTACTTTTGGAAACAAGTTGGGAAGGCTTTGCTTTGCACCTACTCGCTGATTGGCGTGGTGTGGATCTACAATGAAACATCACCCCTGGATTGGTGGACGCTGAAGCCGCGGCCGAAGGAGGAGTGGGAGTTGGCCCATCTGTACGAGCGCCGGGAGTTCCCGTACCCCGGCGACGAAGAAGCGATGAGGGAGTTCATTGCCAAGGGAGGAATGATTGGAACGACCATTGGTCCAAAAGGGATGGTTGAGACAGATAAGGATGCATACTATTACCAGAAGGAGCTGCAGAGCAAGAAGTTCGAGCGGGAAGCTCAGAAGCTATGGGTGAGGATGAGGAATGAGGTCATCGCTGAGCTTCATGAGAAGGGCTTTGACGTGGAATGAATGCGGTGTGCGGTGAACGCCACTCAATCACTCCCATGATATATGAACTGTCTGTGTGGCTAAAGAAGTACACAACATGTTGGAAAAACTATTCATGGCAAATATTAAATATGCACTTTTATGAGTTTAAAGTTTATAATTCAAACAAATGACGATAGAAGGAAAAGATTAATCATTCTCTGCTCTTCTTTGTTGATGGGTACTTGTGTGCGCACGTGCGTATGCCCCAGCAATTTTCCTTGTTGCATTCGGCTTCTCCTAGTTTTCTTATTTTCATCTTTGCAAATCAACGTAAGTTTTATTAGTTTGCAGAATGTGATAAGTTTAAACTTATGTGCTGTCATTTGTAAAAAACAAAAAAAAAAAAAAAGAGATTCAAGCAATATGGAAGTGCAGCAAAATTGTCAAGCTTAATGGCAGATTAGCTGACTTTGATGTACGCATACAAGGATGAGTTGGTCTTAGATGTGATAGATTAATCAAGGAAATATCCATGGCATCATTGGCACTAGATTCAGAGTTGCGAGCATTGGCGGATCTGTGACCAAGGAAGCCATGGCTCTCCCAAATATTTTGAAATCTCTTAAGAGATATATAAGAAAAAGAATTATTGAACCTCCAAGTATTTTGAAATCTCTTAGAGATATATGAGACAAAAAATTATAAATAATGTAAAATTTGTATATGCCTATTTCTTCTAATTTTATTTTTTATTTTGTAGATATGTGTATTATTTTTGTAGAATTGTTCTTATGAATAGAAGAAAAATGAGAAGGTAAAATATAAAAAGAGTGAAAATAAAAAAGATGAAAATGTTTTACTTTCATTCGTAGTTACATGATAAATGATGAAATATTATAATCAAAATTTGTTGGGTATACTATACAAATGAGTCACCATTTACTTAATGTTCCACGATTTTTAAGACAAAGTAAGTGAGAAACATTTTTTATTTTAAATTTTCTACTTCCTCATACCGTATCTCCTTTAACAACCACACCCTTAATTAATTAAGCCTCAATATATGTGCATCTCACTAGCTTTTATTAATCTCTTTTTAGCTTATGAGAGAAAATTATTTATAATACTTTAAATATAAGATACTTTTCTTTTAACATGTATTTGTTAAAAATATGTGTAATTATAAATTAATTTATGTATTAATTATTTACTTTAGCCCCCTCAAAATTTTTGCTCAAGCTCCGCCATTGGTTGCGAGCCACTCATGAAAAGCCAACAGAGAAAAAATTATGCTCCCGTGAAAATCCCAAATTAAGCCAGATTGAGATTGTCTTCGGATTGAAGGGAGCATCTTGCATAAATAGCTGAGGAGCTCAATCCTCTCAAATCTCAAAGAGGTTCGTGGGCAAAGATTCATGCCAAAGCAACCAGAAAGAATAATGCCTCACATTTTCAGGAGCTTAAGGTTCCAGATCCCGCTCCAAAAAGTGAGTGCCAAAATGTCTATTCCTAGCAAGAAGCCACTGATAAGCAGACACGGTACCTCACACACAACTTTTAAATTTCATTTTCTATATAATGTTCATAAACACTTAATCAACGTCATAAACATTCATTTATATTTTGTATGGGGAGACAAGTCAAGTAAGACAAACGGTAAAATGCCTGTAAGAAGTATGCGCCAAGGAAGGAAACAAAATGAAGCATTCCGAGATCTGTTAGGTGAATCCAAACCAGAAACTCCAACTCTCTGTAACTTGAGTTTAATTCTAGCTGAAAGATGCATTAGGGAAATTCCAAAGTTCCCGAGAACAAAATGCAAATTAAAGTCAATGGATATGCTTCCAATGCACTTTCATAAGTCAGACATTCCTTTTCCTACTTCACTATGATATGGCTACAACATCATTGGAAGACTAGCAAAAGGTGCAAGCACTTTATGGAAAGAAGTGAGAGTTTCAACTTACCAACGTTAACTGCTAGAAGTCTTTCCTCTTCACGGTCAAGATCTGAAGCTTTATTGGTTTCAGTCATCAGCAAAACCTAGGGCTAGTTAGAACAAAATATGAAGAAAATGTCAAAAAGAAACTTCTGCAAAATCACCAGTCAACTACATATATCCAGAATAAACTATAATGGAAACTAACTGGATTATGGACTGTGACCACAAGCTTATACACAAGATAACAGTGACACAAGTTCACGCCCCGTGCTTCACAAAGATAGATATACAAGGAATATATGTCTCAATTGTTCACATTTAACAGTACCAGACAACGCAGAATGACCTAGTAAGCTAGCTGAACTTGCCAATAAATTAAGATTCACCCAATATGTACGATCTATGGCCATATTTCCAAAACCCAAGCAGCATATATATTCAATGAGAAACAAATGTATAACCAAGGAAACTAAGAACCAAAATAGAAATATGATATTCCAATGGAGGTAAACTAGATTCTCAGACTGCCATCACCAATGAATAATGACTAGCTTAAAACTCATAAATCATTCTTTCCTTGCCTATCAATGCCTGCAAGCCCCCATTTCCCAGCCAAAAACACTAAGCAAGTACAAGAATAGCAGCCAATGAAGCAGATACCTTGATGTTAATGTTTCTTGACTTTAAAAGGCCGTAACCAAGCTTGTCAAAAACTGTAACCAAGAAACAGGATATGTTGCTTTTAGAACCTGTAAAATCTACATAACTCAGCATGAAGAATAATTAATGGAAGGTTTTGGCTGCATTAAGACTTGTAGAATGCATGTTGACACATCCGCACACTAAGATTACAAAATTTATGAGATGGGAGAGAGGCTATACAAAATTTTGTTTTTGATTTATGCAATTTCAGTTATTAATTACTTTACAATCCTGTCCCCCAATAATATTCCTATAGCAATCAAATAGCTTATAGCTACCCTACCCCAAAATTCTCATAACCGTACCTCACTGCTACATTAGGAATTCAGGACCTACCCACAAAATTTCAAGATTATAACAGGAATAACAGCGTAAATGTCATTAAGTATAGAATTTTAAATTCAGAAGAAGGGTAGAAGTTACATATCTAACAAAGAAATTTAGGTTTGGAATAATTGGGGAAATTTTATGTTTAATTTTAGTTAATGCATCAATAACAATAGCATAGCTGAACCAGAAATTGGAAGGTAAAGCTTACTCTCTGATATGTGAATAGAGTTTCAGAATTAAGCTGAGCCTTTCTAGCTGCATTTACAGAGAGATACACCTTCATGTTGCCCAGTATGAAGTGAAATGCCATCGCAGCACTTGAGGCAGCAAACTACCAGTTCATAGACATTCCATCCACAAAATATAAAATCATTAAAAATATATATATTTCCTTGCGATAAATTCTAGCAGATCAAGTGTCGTAGGTGATGTTATTCCTAGGACTGTTGCAATTGGAAATTTACCATTTCAACAACATAATGGAAAGAATACTTTATTTCTGGTACCAACATCCATAGAAAAATTGCAACCAGAATCTAAAAATGTAATGTACTTTATCTCAGGGCCAACAACAATTACATTATATATGTTTTTACAACCCAGATATAATTTCAACAGTTAATACAGCTACAGCTTTACAAGACACTTCTGGCTATTGGATGCAAATACTTAAGGTTACTCTTTGCAGACTTGCTTCGTCTATAGCTCTTCAATGGTGTCAAATGGAACCTTAACAAACCAGTGTCAAGATTGTTTGGTGAATACCTAACACTCCGGTTCCTTTGAAGCATAAACTCTTGTCCTCCATTGAGAACATTTCCTTTGGCCTCAGACGCCCCCAAGCTGTTGATAAAACCAGCCATTTTACTAGGGTTTCTACAGCTAACACTATAGCTACGAATAAGCTTCTGGCTAACAGATTCACTTGCCTGTACATTAACTACCCTCCTCAGCTTTTGCCAAGACTCTGCGAGCGGCTTATTAACCATTCCTCCAGCGTCATATTCTTCTCCTCCCAACTTATCTTCCCTTCTCTGTACTAAGCCCAACTTATTCCACATTTTGCTCCACTTGCTGAACTTCTTGAAACCCTTTTGATTAACCCCGGTTGCAACATCAGAAGCATCCTTGGAAGCAGATCCCAGCACACAATCAGATTGAACATTATTCGAAGATTTCAAATTTGTTTCCCTGAAATCTTTCTCGGTAATCAGCAACTTTGCACCATAGAACAACTCTGTGGTTGCAGGAGACACCTTTGCATTTGATATCAGTTTTAATTCATCAACCTCTGCTAGTGCTGGTTTTCTATGAGAGTTTGATCTATCAAAACTCCTCCTGCGCCTCTGCCAAGACAGAGAATCTGAATAGTAATCTTTGGTCTGAGCTGATCCACCAGGACTAGGCGCTCCAGCACTTTGCAAATTCACCGTCTCTTCAACCAAAACCATGTTATCAATCCCATTAACAGGAACATTGCCATCCTCCATAACTGAAACCATTGGGGAAAGCCTGGGACATGCCTTCCCGATCAAATACCCATCCCAAGAAGCTCGAGGCCCATCAAACGAAAACCGTGAATCATCCACTGACATTCTACCTGCATCAATTGACAACCTTGGATCTGTGTCACAAGATCTTCTCCCCAACCCATATTCCCCAACCTCAGACTGAGTCTCCCTTAATCGCCTGATTCTCGGCTTCTCAACCTCCATCCCCATCAAACCAACACCTCCATCACCACCACAGCTCTGTTTCTTCAGCTTCTGCTTCCATCTCCATTTCCTCAATTTCTTGCTAAATATAGAAGCTGCATCCCAGAAACTCCCCGCAATGTCTCTAAAATCTCTCCCTGCATTCTTCCCAGTCTGCAGTTCAAGATCTATGAATTCTTTCATTGTCTTCGTCTCTTCATCGACTTCGTCTCTTCCATCAGCAACACTCCCATTACAAACAAAACCATCTCCGGGAACCCTAATCGCTTCATTGCCATGCCCATGCTCCTCCTCCCTTATTTCAAAACCCAAGTTCCCCGATTCGACCTCGAACTTCCGATTTAGACCCTTCTTCTCGTCGTCGAGGTTGAAGAGATCCCACAGCGTGCTCCGCGCCCGAACCTCGCAGGACCTTCGACGGGGCTCGGAGACGGCGGCGCCGGCGGAGTGTGCCTGGCCGCTGCCGGAGCAAGATTTGGTACGGCGGAGCTCAGGCGGGGGATGGGATTCCTGGGCGGCGGAGGGGTCGATGCCGGCGAGGCGTTCACGGAGACAGGAGGCGCAGAAACCGGTGACGGGAATGCTAGGGTGACGGTGACAGACGGAGAGGCGGTGGGGTTTGGAAGTCATGGGTGGAACAAGTGTATAAGTAGATGTGTGAGTGTGAGCATGTTAAGAGAGTGGAAGGGAAGTGAAGGGGAAGGGAAGAGAGTGGGAGACACAATGAGTAGTAGGAACTAGGAAGTGGGATGGATGAGATGAGATGAATCATGAAGTGAAATGCAGGGATGGAAATCGTGGAATGGAAACCCTCCATAAAACCCCCTTCCATTAAATAGGTAATCGGGTTTGGCTTTTTTTGTTAGGTAAATTAATCTAGTTGGCAATTTGTTATTAATGTCTTTGGTCAAATATAATTTCATTTACTCAACTTTGGTCAAACCTCCTTCATTTTCTTAATTTTCTTTTTTTGTGTAAATTATGAATATATCACGTGGTTTAATTTATTTAAACTATTTCATAATCTTAATTTTTTCAAGCCAAAATAATAATAATATAATATTTTTCATTAGATGCATTCTCAAAAATCAAAACACAATTCTTATGTCAAGAGCGCACTCTTTCTCATAATTTTTTTTTAAAAAAAATTTACTACATTATTATTTATGAAAATTATTATTATTATTATTACTTTAAAAAAAATTTGTTAACATGTGTCCACATATTAAAGAATCAAAATAGTATTTATTATTTTCTATTAAATCATTCAAATTACTTAAAGAATAAAGTATTAAATGTATTTTAGATTTTTAAGATATTAAATACTTATTTTTTTATTTAATAATTTTTATTTTTAACTTTTTAACATGTGCACACAAATTTCTAAAAAAAATTATGTTCCATCTCTAAATTATTTAGATGTGTAAGAACGATAAATTCTTAAATAGACATATAAACATGTATAATTAACTTTTTCAAAAGGTACATTTATTAATTACAAAATTTTATGAATAATTCTATATGTTTCTAATCCATCATCCTAATAATTCTTTAATTATTAAATAAAATAAATTTTGAATATTTTTTATATTTTTAATATATTAAATGTTTTACTTTTTTATTTAATATTTATTTTATTAAGTATTAAGAGCATTATTAAGAAGATAATGCAGGAGGAATGAAGATATAGCAAAACTCAAACTTTATACATGTATAATGATTTGAATGTTTTTGTAAATGCATTTAAAATTGTAGAACCAACCTAATTATTGTCTTTGTCCGAAATTACACAAACTGTACTGTAGAAAATCTTGATTATATCTAACTAAAAATTTCTCAAGTTGAGCATCTCATTGTCAACCTCCCCAACTTAAATTATATTTCCTAATTTTCCCGTTCGACCATGATCGGTTGATCCCTCAACTCTAACCCCTCATTCACACATATTTTGTTATTGTTGGTTGGCTAGTTATTCGCATTTTGTTGCATTTTAATAATCTATTTTAAGGAAATTATGCAAATATTTCTACATTTTTTTTGTTGCATTTTCTTTTTTACGGTAATGATATTTTTAGATAATTTTTATGTCAATGGATATTAAGTTTTTCTCTTAATTATGGTACACTCTCATATTAACCTAATCCATTTAAAAGAAAAAGAACCCCTTCGTTCCGTTGTTGCATTTGATAAAAAAATAAAAAAAAGGTTTTACAGTTTATTTAACAAAGAAAAAAGATCAATTTGTACAACTCAATTTGTCATTTTAGAGTTCAGTTGGTTCTAAGTTAAAATGATTTTTATCAATTAATACCAACCTAACTTACACTCTCATATGTATAAGTTGTTGGGTAAAATATAAATATTTAATTTTGATTCACATGCAAATATTTTGTAAGCTATCATTAAATAATAAATTGTTACATCATTAAATAAATTTAATTATCACAATAATTTTTTAATAATATGTCAATACATTATTTAATATAATGTGCAAAATATTATACTAATAATAAATTAAAATTAGACTCAAGAAATACATTTATAAAAAAATGTTAATATAAACGATGTAAATTTTATTTATATTTTTTGTTACAAAGGTAAATTCAATAGTAAATATGAAAATTATCAATTTTAAATTAACTCTCTATTTTTCTAACTATAAAGTGATGGCTCTCTAACCTTTTAAGTTTTGGATTTTTATACGCACAATATTATTCTTTTAATTATATTTCTATTGTATAGTAGTTACCTATGGTGCATGGGCAAGTATATTGATGGGAAGAAAATAAGCAGAGAGAAAGAAGGAAATCAATAGAAAAGAAGAAGGTAATGAAAGAAATAGAGTTGCTCATTAATTTGGTTAAGTTGGGTTTGACATGGGTCAATCTTAGCATGATATTTTGATCGGGCATTCTTTTTCTTTTTTAAACTTGGATTTGACTTTAAATTCGAGTAGATCTAATCATGTTCGGGTTAATAAGTGGCTCAACTAGGACCAGTTTAAAATAGAATTGGCTCAAAATTTGGACATAATATATATTTTGACATGTATAACTAATAAACTTGTCATCAAACTTTAGAAGTAAGAAACTTAGAAAGCAAATTTTTCAATGCTTAAGTGCTATTATAGTAATGTTTTATATTAATGTCAAGAATATATAGGAGATAATATTATAAAAAAATATTATGTAACATGAGGCTGGGTTGGGTTAACTGGAATGGTGCCTAGTCTTGACATCAATTTGCACCTAGTTTAATTTTTTAAACTTAAACCTGACTCAATTTTTCATTGAAACTGGGTCTTACTCGACTCAATTTGTTCAAGCTAGAGCCAAGTTAGGTCTTAAGCACCCCTATAATGAAATAAATTTTTTTGAAGTAAATACCAATTTTAATTCTTGAAAATACACAGATGATATCAATTTAGTTTATCAATCACAAAAAGTGACATCAAAATAATTTTCATGTTATGAATTATGAGAATATTGTTAATGAAGCGTTTGATTAAAAAATCAAATTGATATAACTTTTTATGATTAATGAACTAAATTGATATCATTTTTTATCATTTATAGATTAAATGTATGTCAACTTTATTTAAAAAATTAAATTAATGTCATCTATATTCTTGAGTGAGTATATCATGTGTTTACTCTAAATTTTAACTTGAATAATTTACTTTATTTTGTTATTTTCATAAAGCTACATCTTTTATTAATTTCTTTGACAAGCTTCAAATTGAGAAAGGTGCTTTTGAGTTTCTCTTTTTTTGAAAAGAAAGAATGAAATGATAAAAAGAAATTGTTAAGGAGAAAAGCTTCGCCTTTGGCAGAATTGATTTGTTTTTATTTTATTGTTCCTTTCGGTTCATGCATTTAGTTTGCTCTGTTTTATGTTCTTTGATTTTCGTTCCAATGTGCTGTATGTATGTACAAGTTTAACATGTACTGTAATATTTCTCTATTCCAACATAATATAAGTTTTTGTGATTTGTTGAAAGAGTCAATATCTGCAACTTATGGCTGTTGTTAATAGCCTATTAGAGGCCATTCCACTTCTAGACAAATTAGACGACCAAAATCAATAAAAACTATTATTTGTATAAAATAAAAAATATATATTTAACATGATTTGTTTTACAATTAACTTTTATTGATAATATTTATATTTTCTTGCTTAAGGCATACATAACTACTTTATGAAAATCAAAAGAACATATTTTTCTGAATATTTTAATTCACTTTTCTTCTCCACGCTCTCTCTTAAATAAAAATATACATAACTATTTTTTTATAAAGTTACAACATTACATTTTATTATATAAATATTCAGAAACTATTGTATAAAAATTATAGAATTTAATTTTAATATATTATTAATGTAAAAAATTTTGAACTATCATTTAATTATGAATTATCAAATTATTAAAAAAATTTGACTAAAAAAATAATTATTTAAAAAGTCAAATACTTAGTAACATATAATTAAATGATAATATTAAAAAAATTTACACTAATAGTAAATTAAAATTAAATCTAAATTATAAAAACAATACAAAATATCCTTAAATATTTATTCAAACTTACAAAATTTGTTGATAAAATAAGTGTCTGAATATTGCTATGTTTCAGTGGATTCTTGTATACTTTTAAACCTAAATAAGAAGCATTGCAAAAGAAAATTATCAAGCCAGAAACACCTGTATCATGGATTCCTTTGGGAAGTTAGGGAGAAATTATTTTTCTTTTCTTTAACCAAAATATTTTTATAAATATTATTACGAAATTAGGGAGACAATATTAGCTCCAACATCGCTGCCTGCCTTGGGTTTTGGTATTCTTTGGAAGGATGGCTGAATCGATTGAAGCCCAACAAAAGGAACGTAGCATAACAAAGAAAAAGAAAATAAAAAAAAAATGGCCATAGTCCCTAAAATCCAATAAAAAGTAAAGAAAATATGTGAAAAAAGAAAAAGTTATACTTAATTTTTAAATATTTATTAATTATTATTTCTTACCATTAATATTTGAAATTTATCAAAAACTATAATGAATGATTAATAAATATTAACAATCAATCAAAATATCAATAATATTAAAATTAGAAAAACTTTAAATGTCAAAGTAAGAGTGTTCAATGGATCAGTTTAATCTAATGATCCAGTCAAATTAACCTAAACCAAACCAAAAAAAAATGAATTGAATTAAGTAGTCAGGTCTAATTGGATAAAATCTAACGAAAACTGATTTTAATAAGTTTATAGGTTAGATAAATGTCAAACTGATCATTTGATTATTTGCTAGATGAATTGACCTTTTATTTTATTTTTTGTAATAACCTCCGCAGAAATCAAAATTCTGTAGCCTTTATGTTGTATTTTGATATTTTTTTTTCTTCATTTTTACTCTTCTAGAGTCAGGCTTTTTCTTTGTTTTCATTCTTTATTTTTTCTAATTATAATTGATTTTAATTTTTCTTATTTATAGTTTGTAAAAAAAAAATTATGGGTGATCCGATAATCCAAACTAACCTAACTCAATTTTAATATGTTTAGATTGGTTCAAATCACTTAAAAAAATTATAAAACTGACTTAATTCAACTCAACTAAAATTAATTGATTTAGATTTTTTTTTCTTAAAATCTAGTTTTTCCCAACTCGTGAACAGTTAAGTGATTCCAAAGATGTGATTGACCCTGTAATGGTTTAAGCAAAATTCGAAGTCAACCCCGAGAGAGAGACCACTTTCCTTTCCTCAGATTGGCGTGGGGCATGGGAATCTACTACGAGGTAGCGCAGTTCCCAAATACTAAAGAACGCTTTAAGTTAAGACAACTTTTGCAAAATTAAGATTTTGGGAAGAGAGTCCAAAACGGTCCTATTCTAAACAGCTGTTTGCTTTGGCGAACACACGTGCACCCATTCTTGAAATTCTTGACTTTTTAACGTTGGAGACGCACGTTGGAACGCCAAATCACTTGTTCTACTCATTTGTTTCTTTCTTTTATTTGAAAGTGTTCTTCGGGTTGCCACTCACTCGGTATAAGATTTAATATAAGATTTAATATAAGATTTAACAATATCAATAAATAATGTAAATAATCCTTTTTTTTTAGATAAAGTTTAGGACGGGACAGACCATCTTACATCAAAATCAAATAAAATGAAATATTTTTTAAAAATAACAAATAAAAAAAATGAAAGAAGGTATTATCTAATTTTGTATTAATATATTATTAATAAAATTTAATTATAATAATAATTATTGAAAAAGTTTAATTTTTTTTAATAATATTATTTGTCATTATGTGTTTACTCTCTCACTTGTGGGAAGAAAATAAAAAGTTATTTTAAAAAAATTACATGTCTACTCATTCTTGGCCTTTTTTACCCCTTTGTATAAAGCATCTAGAAAAGTGAGAAAGTAGGACTAAACACCCATAGCACCATCATTTATAATAAATTAGAGTTGAGGAGCTTGATGCTGCCAATTGTTTGAGACTGTACTCAATGTGACACAACGTTTTAAGAAATTTGTGTAGTTGTAAAAAATTGTGTGATTGTAATTTAATTTGGCACGTATTCCAATAATATTTGTAAAAAAAAAAACAATAGGGTATCTTTTCTAAAATGACTAGTGGCGTTGAGATTCATATAAAAAAACAGACAAGTAATATAATTATTGTGAATGGAATGATTTTCATTATAATTGATTATGTTTCACATTGGACAAAACGTAAAAGCTCTAATGTAATATTTAAATTAGAAAACTCTTTAAGGTAATCTTATAAGATGAGTTTTTTCTCGTATGACGCGAGCCATAATAATTTTTGATTTTATTGAGAGTCAAGCGACCAAAAAAATAATTATTTGGTATTAAAAGGATCAAAGTTGTTCTAAGTAAATGAGTAATTAGAGTCCATCGTCGAGAATATCTTTTTTTTAAAAAGGTATGCAATGTGATGCTCTTGACATTTTGATTTTAAATTCTTAATGCTCATCTTACTTTGTTTTTTTAATTATTTTTATTTTTGGCACATTGTTAATTTAAGATATGTGATACGATCTTAAATTTATTATCTTTTGTGGCTTCTACCGGTGATGGTGGTGAGAAGAAATTAGTTATGGTGTTGTTTTTACCACCACTTTCAACTTAATAGTCTTCAAGTAATTGTATTATTTAAGGTGTTGTTTTTGTTTGTAAAGGCCATGAACGAGAGATTCGTTAATAAATTAAACAAAGTTATATGAATTCAAAAAAAGATTACTGCACTTATAAAAAATAAAAGACTATCTGTACCATATAAAACTTAAGAGATGAAAGCTAACTTAAGAATAATATAATGATTATTATTATAATTTTGCCTATAAATCATTAGTTTAAAAGTGTGTTTGAATAAGTGTTTGTTCTATTTAAATTAATTTTAAAAAGTTCTAACAGATTTTTATTAATTTTTTATTTTATTTATTTTAATATTTATATTATTTTTTAAACGTAATTTTAATTTTAAAAATTTATTTAGTATGAATTAATTAATTATTATTTTTAAATTAAATATAATATTTTATTAAATATAAATTATTTTATTTAAATTTATTTTTAAATAAAATTAAATTTATAAAACTAAATTTATCTAAAATAAAATTTATAAATTTTAATCAAAACACATTCTAAATTTGTTCATGTTTTTCACATCAAGCGTCATATGAGACGGAGAAACTAATTTGGACCTATTGAATTTCCTCATCAGGATAGGCCCAAACCTACTCAATCCAAGAGAGAACCAAACCTTCCAGGTCCAGATTTGAAACCGCCATTGTTGTCCTTTTCAAGTTTATCTCATCATACAACCACTCTAACTTATCTTCTGAAACTCCGTTCGGCACAGCGTCACACTGTGACACTGAGAAAGGCGAGGATGGAGAAGGCGAGGGAGCGTCTGCAGCTGACCCAAGAAGAATCAGACGCTGTATCACAACTCTCCGTTCCTTCCCTCAGGCCTGGCTATAACTCCAGTTTCTACGAGTACTTCATCCTCAGAGGCATCCGAGTCGACCGAGTCGAACCCGGTTTCGTCGCGTGTAGTTTCAAAGTCCCTCCTCGCTTCACTGTAACACAGCTGAACCCATTACTAGTTCTTTAATATCTTTCAGTCTTTCCTTTTTTTTTCTCTATCATAAATTTTTTGGGGGTTGCACACCGTTGAAAAATTGGGAATGTTGCTGATGTCCTCAATCATGTGAAAATATTATTCCTTTGGATTATAAGAAATTTATTTTATTCATGGTTAGGAATGTTTTAGGCTTAAATTTTTGTCCTTTATTGTTTACTTCTTACTGGGTCATGGGCATATAATTACTTACGAAGATTACCTGCTGATGCTATCTACAATGTTCATAGTCACTGTTGCTTTGCAAGTATGACACTTTGCTGAGGGAATGTGGCTTCACTGTTTAGAATAATCCTTTAAAAGAAATTTGGCATGGATGCAAATGCAAGCAATTCTTTGAAATGAAATTTGGGCACTCTTTCTTTTTCCTCCCCCGCCCCCCCCCCCCCCCCCCTTAAAATTCTTTGGGTGTGTGTAGCATGTTAGGTTTGCTTCTTTTACAGGACAGGACTGGGAAGTTGGCTGCTGGTGCAATTGCAAACCTTGTAGATGAGGTGGGAGGTGCTGTAGCCCATGTTGAGGGTCTCCCCATGAATGTTTCAGTTGACATGTCCATTTCTTATCTTTCAACTGCTCACGTTGATGTAAGTCCTTTGTTTCCAACATCCTTTGTATGTGCCTCGTATCCAGATACATCATTAATTTTTCCCCCGCTTTATAGGATGGAAATTAATATTGTGTATTAAAACTACGCATTGCATCAAGAAGCATTATTATTTTGTTTCCTGCTGAAAAGGGTGGAAATTAACAATTACTGTATATCAAACAATGCATCACATCTGTATAAAGAATTAATTTTCACTTCTTGTTCTCCCGCCACTGTCTTTTTGTTAACTCCTACCAAGTCCACCCTTACTTAGTATGCTAGTTTTTGTCGGAATAGGATTCGAGCAAGTTAGTGAATTTTTTAAGTGATGGATCCAAAACCTGAAACATAATTTAGATTATAACCTGCACTGTATTTCCTGTATAGATATGCTATCCAACTGTCTGGATATTTCTTGCTAGACTGTTCTTGCCTTTCCCTTCAGTCGAATTATATCCAGCCCTTTTGTCAAGGTTTAGACCTAGTACCTTCTTCTTTGTCAGGGATGGATCCATGTTGGTTGATGTGGGGGCAATCCCCCCATTCACTTCAAAAGTTTCTGCTACAAAACATAGACAGAAGACCATTCTGAAGACAAAATTCCCTCTGGCCTCACCTCACCCTTATATGATCTCTGGTCCCAACCTTCCAATCCCATCTCTCTCTCCCTCTCTGGTTCCTGTATTCTCTCTGTCTCCCACATGTCTATGTGCAGCAAGTTCTGCATTACAGATCTGACCCAATTTGTCACAGCATTGTATATGTTCTATTTTAGTTTAGAGGTTTGGTTAGAAATCGGAAAGATGTTTACTAGTGCTGATCTGCTAAAATTTTAGCTGTACTTTGGTAGCTATTGTAAAATGGCAACAGCAATTTTAGGTGGGCAACTTAAACCCAAGGTTGGTTTTTGCAGTACCTTTTCCTGACTTTTCATGACGAACCCAGAATAAAAGTTCGAAGAATTTTAAAGGTTTGAGCTCTGATCTACTGTTGATTTGTGTGACTGATTCTACCCTTGTCTATAGGTTGTGGTCCTTGTGGATAATTAGGAAATACCAAAATAGTGAAATGGGTTGCAGAATTTCTTTCTAAAGTTTACATTTTTTTTTTAACTTTGTTTTGATTCATTAGGTTGATGAGGCTAAATGGTTCTGTTAGCAAATTGAAGCTGGGATGATACAATTTCTAAGAATATGCTCTCATTCCCTTTGTACATAATTGGAATTTCAGTAAATAAAACCAAGTTTGAGCTTTTGTTATATTTTTTTGACATTTTCTGTAAATAGTGTTTAGGCATTCTCACCTTTGTTATCGCCACTGAGCTATCAGCTAAGAGCGTGATACAGGTGCTCTGCATGTTGTGGAAATTTGGTGTGTTTGAACTCAGGGACGGATCTATATACAAAGTTGTGGGGGCAAATGCCCCCACTAACCTGTAAAACAAAATTTGCGATATGTGATGCTTATCTTTATTTTTCTTATTATGTGTAGAATAGCCCCCACAAAAAATGTTGAGTAGCTAATGTTGAAAGCCTTCATACATGACTTGATAAAAAATAATTATCAATGTGGTACATGAAAGAATGGTGAGATTAAATATAATAAGCAAATACTACTCTTTTATTATACTACCTACTGTTTGGTTCAAAACTCTATCATCCCTAATACATACTAAAAATTGATGATATTTTTGTCAAACAAAATAAAATAAAGACATGAGTGTTCAATAACGTAACAATTTTTAAAGAAGTGAACATCAAGTGACCTTTTTTTGTAGCATACTTAAATTCAAGAGATTGATTTTTTACATTTGATAAGAAGTTGATTCATTGCCCCCACTAACCAAAAGTTCTGGGTCCGTCACTGTTTGAACTTTGAAGAGAGTGTTAAGAGTGTGGTTGGTTGCATTTTGTGGAAAGTTTATTTCTTGTGTTTATGTATTGTTCTTGTCCTCACCATCCAAAATTTCTGGGCCTGTCACTGTTCTTTGGCATGTGAATTGTTTGTAGCCACTTGCTATGGACCCAGATCTTATTGTAATTTGACTTGATCTACGACTGGGTTTCTACACCACAAGCCAGTTCCCAACTTCCACGCTCTCATTGGTTGTCTTTACTCTTTCCTGCTGCTACGTGCGCCAACAAGCACTCATATCAACCTTGATGTCTGGGGTGTGACATGTACTTTTACATACTTTAAAATTTAAATGTAGTCTGTTATATCTATTTGATTGCAGGATGAACTAGAGATTACTTCTAGGCTGTTAGGACGGAAAGGAGGTTATTCTGGAACTATTGTTCTCCTAAAAAATAAAACAACTGGAGAATTGATAGCAGAAGGTCGGCATTCACTATTTGGTAGACATAAAAGCAAAATGTAATTCTAATATGGTATTATACGTAAAGATATATGCAAATATTGTAAGGTTTTCTGTGGGAAACAGATATGGGTATGCAGAAATTGTCCTTAATTAGGTATGTTATGATTAATACTCTGAGAGCATGGATTGACGATTTTGTACATTGGAAATAAATAAATAGAAAAGAAACTTCCTCCATGAATATTTGCCTTGTTCAGTTGCATTGCTTACCGTATAATTCCATCTTTGTTGTCGGTTGAGATATGAAGTTTGAAAAAGTTTAATCTGAGGAGACAAGAATACAGGTCATGTTGTATCTTGATTTCCTTATGATAAACGAGAATAAGGAAACAATTTTTTTTTTTTGGATCAACTTAAATGACAAGTTTATTCATTAGTAGTTGTAGAATAAGAAGTAATAGCAATCACTTGTTCATTCAATAATCAATGAGTATGTCATCTTGTTCTGACAAAATAATTCTAATTATCTAATATTTTTTTTATTAATTATCAACTTCATAATTTTACTTATTAAACATAATAATAGTTCAAATTATTAAATCCATTTTTTTCAGTGTAAAAGTAAATTATTATCTCACGGTGCACGCTGGTTTCTCTTTCTAAAATTTTCTCATTTTGTAGGCCAACATTGAACCAGTTCTCTTTCCATTTTCTCAAATCTCACCTCCCTCTTTCTCTTTGAACCCTCACTACTACAATTTTGAATTAGGTTCTCATCTTTATGTTAAATAATAAGATAAGATTCTGTTAAAGAAAAAAATACAATTAATTTTGAATATATTTTTTTGTAAAGTAATATCAAACAATTTTCTGTTCATTTGCTAAACAATAATTGTTGCACTTGTTTATTAATACAAATGATCTTTCTAATTTAATTTTTAATTAAAAAAATTTGAAAGTACTAAATGATTAAAAAATAAATCAACTTTTTTAGAAAAAATTAATTTAAAAATAATATAAACAAATAAAAAATTATCATGTGCATTTATCTCCAATAAGTCACGTAACTAATGATTTTTATTTAAAAATATCATAAAATTTCTGTAAATTTATCCCAGGACATATAATACATGTTTGGTATAATTTTTTTTATAAAAAATTATTTTTTTAAAAAATTCTCTTAAAAAATTTTAAATATAAATTATTTTAACCCTAAAATAAATTAATACAAACACAGACTAAGTTTCATCTTATACACAATTTTTGGGTTGTTTTTCTGCATTTCAAAACCGTTGCTAAAACTGGCAAAAAAAAAAAAAGAAACAAAAAAAAATGCCGTTGCTAGTCGCCTAGTCCAAACCGTCTCTGCTTCCGCCGCCATGTTCATGTCCTCCGCCTTCGCACTCGACGGAGCAACCGCTGCTAAACCTCTTGCACTTCCCCAAAGCCATAGCAGACTCGCCAAGCTCCGATCACCCAAACCCCAATCCATCTCTTCGCGTTTTTCGGTACCCCAGAACCCAAACCTCTTCTCTGCCGCTGGAAAGCAGAGAATTCAGTCCCCGAATGGCCCAGCTTCTATCCGCGCTGTTCGCTCCCTGCCCCGGCTTCGGGTTTCTTCAAACGATGCCCAGTTCAGCTCCATTCCCGAGGAGAAGCAACTGCAGCAGCCGAGTTTCGCAGAGTTCATCACCTCCGAGAGAGTCAAAGTGGTGGCGATGCTTGCCTTGGCGCTCGCGCTTTGCAACGCCGATCGCGTCGTCATGTCGGTGGCCATCGTGCCGTTGTCGCTTGCTAACGGGTGGAGCCGCGCATTCTCCGGAATTGTTCAGGTGGGTCTCTCTCGAGTTCTTGAAAAATTGGACTCTGCGAAGTCTTTGTTATGTTGCTTATCTATTGGTGGATGCTTGATGCTTATGGCAGTCATCTTTTCTATGGGGATATCTGGTTTCGCCTATAGCTGGAGGGATGTTGGTGGATATCTATGGTGGCAAAGTGGTCATGGCTTGGGGTGTGGCTTTGTGGTCACTGGCTACTTTTCTTACTCCCTGGGCTGCAGAGACCTCCTTGTGGCCACTACTTGCCGTGCGTGCTTTGCTTGGCATAGCGGAAGGAGTGGCTCTTCCTTCCATGAATAACATGGTGGCCAGGTATTGCTGGTTTAAAATTTTCATTCTGATTGTCACTGCATGATCGTATGACGTTGCTGGAGCAAGGAAGCTTGATAACGACCCGTTTTTGTTCTTCCCTTTAGATGGTTTCCTCAAACAGAACGGGCAAGGGCTGTTGGAATTGCAATGGCTGGATTTCAGCTTGGATGTGCAATAGGGCTCACGCTTTCTCCAATTCTTTTGTCAAAAGGTGGTATATTTGGTCCGTTTGTAATTTTTGGATTATCTGGGTTTCTTTGGGTCTTGGTATGGATATCTGCAACATCAAGCACTCCTGACCGGAGTTCTCAGATATCAAAATATGAGTTGGAGTATATATTGAATAAAAGGCAAAAGTCCTTTCCAGTGGAGACAGCAGAGCCCAAGAAAGTTAAAGTGATCCCTCCTTTCAGGCGCTTGCTTTCAAAGCTGCCAACATGGTCTCTAATTGTTGCAAATGCCATGCATAGCTGGGTAACTCTTCACATTCATAGCATCTGTTTAGTTTATGTTCCTGGTGTTCTTAAATGGAGTTGATAATTTTCATATTTGATATCAAAATTGCCAGTTGTTCAGTCCCAACTTGATTCACTTATCTTCTTGCATGAAGTAATCCTCACCTTCTGTTCCCATTCCAGAATCCCCTTTTAAGTACAAGCAAAAGAATATTATAATAGATGTTCCTTAAATTTGTGTAATAGAATTGGATGTGACTTAGGAGCCCCCATCACGCAATTTTGTAATTGTTCTTTTATGCAAACTCAAATACTTTTCCCTTTTTAACTTTTTTCCCCCCTATTTCACAGGGATTTTTTATTGTTCTTTCTTGGATGCCCATATACTTCAACTCAGTAAGGCTTATCATAATTTACTTTGTGATCGTCAAGCAAAAAACAATTTAGAAATTAACACTTTATAAACCATATATTAATATTTTTCCGTCATAGGTGTATCATGTGGATCTCAGGCATGCAGCATGGTTTAGTGCTGTTCCATGGGGTGTGATGGCTATCATGAATTACCTTGCTGGCTTGTGGTCAGATATGATGATACGAAGTGGCACAAGTGTCACTTTGACTCGTAAGATTATGCAGGTATGTCTCATATATTTAAAAAAAGGATAGGCATGTAACATTTTCTATAAGAGTATGCTCTGAATTTATCTCGAGATGTAGGGGAATTCTGAAATTTTCAGCTATGATCTTTTATTTCTAATTTAGTTAAAAAAATATGTTTCTTTATGGGAGTAATGTTATGGGCATACTGCACCAGGATTATCCTTGGCAGAATTTGAGATGGGCCAACCTGAGTGGCTATATATGGATAATCAACTGAATAACTAGAATGATTATTTGGTTCTTAACATCTTATGCGTAAATATCCTTCTAGGCTGGCCCCTTTGTCAAATTCTTCCAATATCTTTTTTCTTTCTTAATCCATCAAATTTTTAGTTATATCTTTGCTTCATTGCCATCTTTTAAGTGTAAGAGCATTGAGAAATGAGCAATCAAGTACCAGTTTGTCCTTTCTGCTGGAGGCTTAAAGTAATGGGAAGTGCTTTTGAAACATTAAAGCACTTGTTGGTTTTTTTAAGTTTGGGTTCATGGATCTTTTTTCGGTCTTTAGTTTTCTTTATTTTCTCTACTCATATCAGTTTGGGCTTGGTTCTTCTCACTTTTTGTAACTTTTAATGGATAATGCTTATTCTGCACCTTCATTGCAGTCCATTGGTTTTGTTGGTCCTGGACTTTGCCTCATCGGTTTATCGACTGCAAAAAAGCCCTCCATTGCTTCTGCTTGGCTTACTTTAGCCTTTGGTCTGAAATCTTTCAGTCACTCTGGTTTTCTCGTGAACCTTCAGGTTTCTGATTTAAGTCATTTAAAATAAATAAATTTTTATTTAGTAGTCATCTCGCTCTAATCTAACGTTCACTTTCTTTATTTTCACAGGAGATTGCACCACAGTATTCAGGTGTATTACATGGTATAATTTCATTTTTATCTTCAATTCTTTGTTTCTTACAAACATGTGGGGATTGTATATTTTTTGGTGTTCCAAAACACATATTTAATGATATTTCTAATGCATTTTTCATCAGTAAATACATTTGAAATGGGTTTTATACTGTATTATGTGATCTCAATGTAAGGTGTGGGAAAAGGTAGTAGATTGGTTGCATGGTCCTTTGTCTAGAAATGGGTATCCCTTTAACTAGAATGGGAACTAAATTGAAGAGCGTCTTTCTTGTGCTTTAACCTATTGGACTATGATTGGCTATTGCAAGCGTATAGAGCACCTGGCAATGCCCTACATCAAATTCCCTTGTTAAATTTGGGTAGATACAGAACATGGGTAGTTACCTAATTGGACTTCTTTAAACATTTGATAGCACTTTTACTGCTTCACAGTCGCATGTGAGAGGGGAAAATAGGGTGAAATATGTGCGAAATCTGATAGGAGCTGAGAAAATACTTGTCTTTTTACTCTTGATTAAGATCTCCTCTAACAAAGACTTCTTGATTCCTTGTTCTAGGAATATCAAATACTGCTGGAACATTGGCTGCCATACTTGGAACAGTTGGAGCTGGCTTCTTTGTTGAGCTAGTTGGTTCTTTCCCGGGGTTTCTGTTGCTTACATCACTCCTTTATTTTTTCTCTGCCCTTTTCTACTACCTCTTCTCTACTGGAGAAAGAGTAAATTTTGATGATCCTGGTGAGTATAAATGTTTGATATATGGTTATATCTATCTTTCAGCTTGTAGATTTATTTAGAACTTTTTCCTAGCATACTGAAGCCCTGCTTTGTGGGTACTGGTTTCTTTGGTGGTTTGTGCATCGCTGTCTTGTGAACACTGCTCAATACTTTTTCCTCTGAAGGATTATAACTTCTGAAGAATCTCTGATGATTTTTTTCCTGCAGAATATTCTTGTTATGCTAAAATCACATTTTGAATACTGGGTTCTAATTCTCGTTATATTCTATGTTGGACTCCCATTAACTTGTAAACTGCTGATGAAATGTTTGTTTAACTCTATGGACAGTTGGCTGATGAGACTGCAGAGCGTACTGTACAGCTCAATTTCTTGTATATATGAGAAGAGATTAGCTGAAGAATGGTAGAGACGGTTTCCCTGTCTAACTTTCATATCCTGTAAAAGAGAGTGTGACATTATACCTTGTGTAAAATCATTGATGTATAGTTTGTTTTTGGCTTTCCCTTATGCATTGAGGGTCTCTGTTTCAGGTGCATTTGGAGTTTTAGGTTTTCTGGGATGTGGAGAATATTTTCAATTTTTTTAAAAAAAAAAAAGAGAGAGAGAGAGAGAGAAGAAAAAATACAATACTAGGGTTTCTTTTTTGTTTTCCTTGCTGTTTATGGTTTACCTTTGCACACTTCAACTTGAATATGCTTCTTGTCATTCAAATTGGTAAACCCAAACTCATAGGAAAGGACCTTAGGTGGCAGTTACCCACAAAACCTTCATAGATTTTAATGGCTTCATGTAGATAATCTTTTACTGCAATCCTACCTAAGGAACACACTTAGCCCATTGATTTAGTAGTTGATTGGAGAAACACGGAAGATATTGCTTCAAGTACTTGTTTGTTACCTTTGGCCATTAGTTTGGAGATGGTACGTTGAGCTAATTTGAAGTTTTTTGAAGTTCTGTGCAAATTGAAGAATTCATTCTATAAATTAGAAAGAAAGATTATTTCATAGTTTAAGTCAAATAATAAGTATGTGTCAGAAGCTTTTGAATGACATGAATTTTGCTTCATTTGGAGACCCGAGCAAAAGCTATGGCTAAATCAAGGTTAAACGTCAATAGATTCCTTTTATTAGGTTTTGAAGTTCAGAATATTCCATCACTATACAGGAGCTGTCTGCAATACAAGCTTTGAAGTTTTCATCCAAGTTTGGGTGCATCACCAATTATTGGCCAGAAAACCTAAAACCTTCAAAGCTTGGGATAGCAAGAGGATCAAAACAAAGCACGAGAACCCAATCCCAGTGCTGTAGGTCAAGTGGTTGGAGCTTGGGACAAAATATATTGAGAATGTGCAAATGGATCTCACAAACCTAATTGGGCCCAAAAGGAGATTGAAAACTGACTTAGCGGATCCAAAACTAGGATTTGGTGGTACATAATCTGCGGGCGACAAAATTGGGTGGAGCAAAAACCCAAATGCCCGAGTGTATAGATTTGGGCCGAATTGAACTCAAGTGTGATCCAGGATAGTTTGAAAACTTTAAAAATTTGTTGCTTTATTTTCCCAAAATAGTGAAAATTTTCATGCAAGAATAGTATTGTAGCTCAAAATGAAAAAAAAAAACAGTTATAAGCAAATAAAATTTTGAAAAACTAGATACATGTCCATGAAGGCCCAAAAAAAGGACACAATGTCCAACTTTTATGAAAATTAAAGGGCTAATAATCGGGTGCATTGTCCAACTTTTATCCCTTCTTTTGTTAATTGTTATACAATAATCTCAGTTTAGATGGTATAAATTATGGTTTTGGTCTTAAACAAAATATTTAACAAACTTCTAGTTGAAAAGTATTTTAATATGTTTTTGATCCCAAATTATGATTTGAGTGGAAGTAAAAAAAAATTATTTTCTCATCAAATTTCAAATCACGTTTTGTAAACTATTATCTAAACACAACATTATTACTCTTGTTTTCTCGGTTTGAATTGCACCACAATTATTTTTGCTGAACCTCTCTTCATTTAATTTTAAAATAAACTACATTCATCTACCTTAAAATTTCATAAGATTATATTAATTTTTTAATTTTAGAAATTAATTATTTTTTGTCTGTACTATATTTATTATTTATTTTATAAGTGGGTTAAATCTGCTGTGTGAAAAGTTGGTTCTGTCAAATGTCACTTTGTGTTTGACAAATGGCTCTGTCTTTATGTGACACGTGGTTAACTGTCCTGTACCAAATGAAGAAAGAGTGCCTTTCTCGAAAATAAAAAAGAAAAAAAAAAGTTAAAGAGGAGTCGCAGCGTCTTTGCTGTAATTTGCTTCTGCCGAGGAGTTCAGCCAATGGGTAATGTCTGCATGCTTTGTGATTCAATGGCTTCACCGTCTAACCACTCATTTCGAGCTGTTCTCCTCTTTCTCCTTCATCATTGCACAGGTCCTTTCTTTTTAATGAGTATTTATTTTCGTTTCAAATCTCTTATCTCTTCGCTTGCTTATGGTTCTTTGTTTCCTGTGTTTCGTCTGAGCTTGGAGGACAGTTTCAGGAATCTGGGTTTTAGGAATCATTCCCCTGTTGTTAACGTTAGTTTGTTTTTTTTCCTTTCTCTTATTGATTTTTTTCGGGTATTTCTTCTTCTTCTTCCTTATTTTTCTTTTTATTTCTTCCGTAATACTTCTCCTTATGTGTTTCTTTGCTTCAATTGTAAATTTTCACTCATATAGTGTTCCTCCTTCGAGCAATGTTCCTTCCTTTGTTGTCTTCCTTTCTCCTTCATTACGCAGGCGGCAGGTCTTCTCATTTGATGGGTATTTATTTTCATTTCAAGTTTCTTGTGCCTTTGTTCTATTTGACTTTTCCGTTTCCCTTTTGATGGCTGAGCTTGAGGAGAGATTACCGCATGCGGGACTTCTGGATCCATCCCCCAGTACTTCAGGTTCTCCAATTTTGCTTTGTTACAGTTGCTGTTAGTGACTTTCACGTGGCGCTGGTTTCAGCGTTGGCCAAGTACAAGCTGGTGTTCTTGGTTGACCGGTCTGTGGACAAGACCAGCATAATCACTCGCTTCATATAGGACAAATTGGACAACACGTATCAGGTATCTATCTCAGCTTCATTTTTCAGCGTTTAAATCTACTCCTTTTAGTAATTTTTTTTAAACCTTAGCTTGGTTGGATTCATATGTGTCCCTGTTTTTGAATGGGATTTGTCATTGTTCCCTATTTTTTATGCATTGCATGCATGTTAAGACTTACGTATTTCAATATTCTGTTCTTGCTGGTGCCTTCCCCTAGGGTCAAAACTTAATTTGCTGTGGTTAAAAACACTTGGTTTGTGATCCCTACAGCTGCATTTGGACTGAGTGCACCTCTGTACTGATTATTTTCTCACCTGTCAGCAATTCCTCTGTCGCTTCATTACTGTGGTAGTTTTGTGATTATATATATATGAAGGTCCACTTCCCACAAAATAGGATAAGGCATTTGCATAATTGCATTCATGTTTTGTTGGACTACTAAAGTACTAAGCCAATATATATATATATATCTGCAAAACTATAAAATAACGGGATATACAAATGTGACCAGGAACTCTAATGCTCTGCCTTAGAGAAACCAACAAGTCAAAGTTCATCACTTCATTTGGTGGGGGACAAGAGCTCTGGTCTCCTGAGTCCAATCTAACCAAATGGCTCTTGATGGTCTCAAGGCCATGGCCCCAAATAAATATTTAAAACAGAGAATTACTAATTTTATCTTCGACTATTTGGTACATCATCAAATATTAAGACTAAAAAGGTTGCCAATTTTATCATCTCATTAGCTTTAGACTAAGCATATATTTTTACGGTGTAATACATTGTGAGTAGGGTTTATTGTGTTATTTAATGGTAAAATTTTGCCAGAATCTATAAGAGTAGTATTTTAAGAATATTTTTATACTATAATTAATGTCAACAAAGATAAAAATATAATATTAATAATTATAAACATTTCCACAGACCTATTTTAATTTTTTTGGTTTGAGGCTTTAATTAGCATAAAAAAATTAAACTGTCTAAGCTTTTTAATAAAATAAAATGGTGAAATTTGGATAAAAGATTATACACATTTTACTATCAATGACAAAACTATTAAAAAAAAGTGGCTTCCAGGTTCTAGAATCTAGCCTGCGGAAATCTGTATGTCCCCACACCCAATTCTTTCTTTGTTATAAAGAGTAATAATTTATTGTTCATAAATAAATTATTATATTATATTGTAATTATGAGTTCTATTATAATTATCAATTATATTATCAGTAATAATTATAAGTTACATTTTAGTTGTTTTTATGAATTATTACATTATAATTTTTAAGAAATATATTACTCTTAAATAAAACTTTTTTTAATTTTTTCGTGTATCACGGATGTTATACTAGTATTATTATAAATTCACCGAGGCAATAGAAAATCAAGATCCGCGCCTCGCCTACAGAAAGCAATCTAACCGTCCAAATTTATCTATCAACGTTCGAGCATTATCCTTGTAGCGATACACGGATCATCAACCAAAGCCGTCGATTAATATGAAACCAACGGCGAAGATCGAAATTCAAGACCCCCTGAGATTCATAAGCCTCCACTTCCCGCTCCAATAAATACCCCATCGCCTTCTCCATTTTCCTCGCGCTAAACCCTAATTCCCAAAGTCTCTGTCCCTGCAATCTTCGATTCTCAGTGTAGCTGATTTTCTCGGGAAAATGTCGGGTCGGGGAAAGGGAGGCAAGGGTTTGGGAAAGGGAGGAGCAAAGAGGCATCGGAAGGTCCTGCGCGATAACATTCAGGGCATCACGAAGCCTGCGATTCGGAGGTTGGCTAGGAGAGGGGGCGTTAAGAGGATCAGCGGCTTGATCTACGAGGAGACCAGAGGGGTGCTCAAGATCTTCCTGGAGAATGTGATTCGCGATGCGGTGACTTACACGGAGCATGCAAGGAGGAAGACTGTCACCGCCATGGATGTGGTTTATGCTCTTAAGAGGCAGGGAAGGACCCTCTATGGGTTTGGAGGTTGAAGTTTGTTTTTCCTGCTTTTGGTGGAAATCAGAGTGGTGGGTTTTTTGCTTTTGCATGTGGGGATGTGTAAATGGAAGAAATTTGCGTTTAGAACAAAGGCTTCATTCTGCATCATCATGTTCATTTACTTAGATTATGTTTTTTTGGGTAATACAAGAATGCTCAAATTTCTTCTACGATTTTCATCTACTTTATATAGTTCAGCTACTGTTTATAAATTTGGTTATGTGATGCAATCTGAAAAAAGGTGTGTTTGGGTTAACTGTTCTCTGCAAATGGATTAGCCACTCTCAGCTATTCCTATTGTTAATCTCGGTAACTTGCATAACCTTTCTCCATTTGATGCTAATGTGGAATAAATGGTGTGCTTGTTTCTTAATTTGGCAAGGATTGTACCCAATTATCATTCTTGGTTATCAGCAGCAAAAAGGCATTGCTCTGACCTTTGTAAGTTGTTATAATTAAGCATAACATGAACAAATCTTGATAGCAAGTTAGAAATGAAGCAGACATGTAAAATAGTGTATTTGTTGCATTAATCAACCAAATGAAGCATAAATGTAAAATAGTGTCTGGATAACCAGTTTACACACTGTCCTCTGTTGTAGGCTTCACCAATGTAAATGTTGCATGCTTCCAATTAAACTTTTTACTGGCATCAAACTGCCCATAAATCAAGAGATACAAATCTCAGGCTCATAGATGACGTCAGGCACATACCATGAGCTCAGTCATTACAGTTGAAACAAGAATAATTCATTATACTGAAGATACAACTTGACCAGTTCTGTTTCCTACCATCTGAATATTCAAAAGGTCTTGTGCTTACAATTTTTACTTTTTTGTTGTAAGGGGCAGGGGTTTTAAATGTGTGTTTGGATTATCTGTAAAAAAAAATTTATTTTAATAATTAATTATATATATAAATAATTTTTAAAAAATTAATTATGATCAAATCAGTTTTATATTTAAATATGTTAACTAAAAAGTGATTTTAAGATAATATGTTTTGTTTGAATTGTATAAAAAAGATTGTTTTAATATAATTAAATTATTAAAAAAAATGAGATGATATGTTTAGGTTAAATATAATAAAATTGTATTAGATAACTTAGTAAATTTGTGCTTAACATCAAAATAATCAAAGTTAAATTATAACTATAATGTTCAAATTTTAGTTTAAAATTATAATTAGTTTTTTAACATAATTAAAATAATCACATGTTATAAATTATTTTAAAATTTTAATACCAAACATGTTAGAAAAAAAAAGAAAAAGCCAAAAAGCTGTTTGTTTTCTCAAAAAAATCTTTCCCAAACACCATCTAAAACAATAGATTATTTTATAATTAGTATCTGTATAAAATTTGAATAAACTATTAAATAAAGTAACAGAAAAAATTGACTGAAAACTTTAATGATTAAAACTTACTATTTTATCATCAACAAATTTGTAATTTAACTAGTATCATTACTTTAGTAACTAAAATTTAAGTGTAACGATGTATTCGATCTTTCCTTTAGATCACTTACAAAAACTTGCGATCTTGTCCTTTACACTTGCCAACCTTTAGCTAGCCATATAGGGCCAGATTTTTAATCTGGTGTGCTTAATGGTTTTTTAATTAGTGGCATTTTCGTTGCCAGCATCCTTAATATTAGTAAAGAATGATAAAACTTTAAATAAAGTTTTAATTTAAGCAAGCTCAAACTGGCCAGCATTGTGTGGGTCTTCTCAATCACAAGTTTCATTGAACTGCCAATGCTGGTTTCTCGAAGATTTTGCCAAATCCATGGATCAGTCAAACGAGTCTTGCTTCCATTAGAAGACAGGGAAGGAACCATGGAATGTTGAAATTATTATCTGATATATAAAGATGCAACGTGTTGACAGCTTACAAAACACCTTCGGTCAATCTATGATTTCTTGGTTTTCAAAAGACTGTTTTTTAATTTTATGGTCGTTACAATTTCTTCGAGAACTAAATAAACAAAATTATCGTAGTCTATACACGAAACTATACGATATTCCTTTATCTTGAGCATCAGTTGCTTGTTGATTTGTTAATTTGTTGTATTATTCATTGCTTGGTTTAATGTTTTTTTTTAAACAAATATAACTTTCAAAAAGAGTTTAATTTTAATTCAAATATAAAATTTTATGCTATCATTTAATCATGTATTATAAAATTATTAAAAGAAGTTAATTAAAATAAAAAATATATGATATCCCTTTATCTTAAGCATCAGTTGATCGTTGATTTGCTAATTTGTTGTATTCTTCATTCCTTGGTTTAATGCTTTTTTTTTTTTAACAAATGTAGTTTTTAAAAAGATGTTTGCATACGCATTGCTTTAATTTGGCATAAATTCATAATTAATAACTTCTCTATGCAGACCCATTTCAGAAGATTACATAAGCAATTTGGATTACCGTAATGTTAAATTAATAATTTAAAAAGACGCTGAAAAATCTTTTTTTGGAAAAAAAGTTAAATTTTAAGAATAAAAAATTATAATCTAATTTCTAACACTTTTGGTTTAAAAAAATACTGTTTTGAAATCACAACTCGCAAAAGTGTGATTAAGAGATAAAATCACAAAATTACTGTTATTTATGAACCTTTGATCTATGCTATATAAAAAATAAAGAATATAATATAATTAATATTATTTATTTTTATATAATATTTAAATAAAATATTAAATAATTATTTATATAAAATAAAATAAAATAATTTTTATTTATTATATAATTATTTTAAATAAATATTATATTATCAAATATTTTATATAAATATTATATAAAACTAATAATATTAATTATATTATATTATTTATCTCTTATATAACTTATATAATGTACTCAAGACATACATGATTCTCTCTTTTAACACAATAGTTTGTGTCCAAAGCATTTCTCATCTCAAAAAAAAAATAAAAAAAAGAAGCCTTTGAAGTCAAGTTTGGGGTTTGATTCCATGACAAAGAAACCGCGCAGGGACCAAGGCTGGCGAATTTGCTGGGGTCCAACTCCAGGGAGTCATTGACCTGGTAGGTTTTTTTGTCTTTTTCTTTTTTTTAATTTGTTGGCTGCTGATCATTTGACCTGGTAGGATGTTACGTGGTAGGACATTTTACATTTAAAATGTTAACTTGAAAAGAAAAACTAGAACTACTGCTGCAGGCATTTCATTTTCACAGGACTGGAACAAAATCAGTTTGAAGAATTGGTCCCAGTCAAATCAATTATAAGGGAAAGAAAAAAGCCCGTGAGGGCATCAGAGACCATCTTCCATTTAAGTTTTGGCTGCAAGAAATGATCCGGAATAGCCTTGGCCTCTGCAAATGAAGAAGTCACCGGTCCCCAATTCGCTTCAGTTTCAGTCTAGCCAAAGAAAACAGATTACTACTGGTATCCAAGAAAGTGTTGCAGGCAATGGCACAAAGAGGCACAAGCTTAAGACTCACCCTGCCCTGAAATCCATCAAGTCCGTGGTCAAGAAATGTGCAAGTGTTTTTACATCGTTGCTCCCTGGCAAAAAAAAAACAGCCTCAAAAGCCGTTGAAAGTGATGACAGAAAGAATATATATAAAGTCAAAGGGGTATCGTGTAAGTCTGATGAACTTTTTTTTTTCTGTTAATATTGGGTGATGTGAACTGATTTTGTTGTGCTTGCTCATGGTTAGCGCTTTATGTAAACTGGGATTCAGATTATGGAAAACTTTTTGTGGCATAAAATGTTTGGATGCACAATTGCACAGTCACTTGAATGTGGGGTGATGAATGCTTTTGCAGTATTCTTCTTAGTGCATTGTCATAGATTTTCCAAATTTTGAGTAAGATTTTTACTATAATTTGCAGCCTCAACTTATTTATCATCTGAAAATAACAAGAGTTCATCAAAATGGAAGTTTTCTCATTCCTATGCATCATCTAGCACTGCAAGTGGACAGCTTGAAATTGGCAACTTCTCCTTCGAAGAAATTTACAAGGCAACAGCAAAATTCTCTCCAGATAATCAGATTGGGGAAGGAGGGTTTGGAACAGTATATAAGGGAAAGCTTGATGATGGATCTCTCGTGGCCGTGAAGCGTGCCAAGAAGGTATAACATAATGTTCATCTTTGACTTTTTTCCTTTCTCTTGAACTTGTTCAATTGTGACTGAAGATGATGAAAGAGCAGCATATTCATCAGATACTAAAGAATTTTCACAAGGATAGGTCACTGGGGCCCTTTTTTATGATATTGTTTTAGCTTTTATCTGTGAGCCTAATGTAGTGAAGTTTCTTGGCAGGATGGACAAAACAGACATTTATCCGAGTTCAAGAATGAAATATACACCTTGTCAAAAATTGAGCATCGGAATCTTGTGAGGTTATATGGATATTTGGAGCATGGAGATGAAAAGATTATTGTTGTTGAATATGTTAGTAATGGGACACTTCGAGAACATCTAGATGGTAAGTCCAGGGCTGTCAGTCATCTATCACATGAAAAAGGAAATTATTAAGATTTTATACATAGCAGAAGGAAATGTATGATCATAATCTGGTACCTTAAGTTTAGGAACAAGAACCAATTTTACATAACTCAATGAAGATGATAGTTGTTGGACGAAAAAGAAACATCAAGATGTCAGTTCAATTATTGTTCAAACTCATGGAGCACAAAGACTAGGATTAACTAAACTGGGAAGGAGATGCTGTATGCATGATTTAAAATGTGATCCGTGACAAATTAAGAATATCTCTTTCTATTAATCAATGTACTCTTTTGATTCATATATTACTAATATCACTTTTCACATCCTCTGAAGATTAAAGCAATATAAGACCTAACTTTTCTCCATTATTCTTGCACTCATAAGATGTCTTAAGTCTTTTCATCTGAAACTTTTCAGAATGTTTAGCTTCACATTATTTCCGCTCTTGGAATGTGCTTCAATTTCATCACAGAATTTTTCTCTTTTCAAAATGTCTATACTATGTATATATTTTCACTGAGCAGTAATTGCTTCAGCATCCTAATAATACTGTAGAAGACTTGGCAGTGAGATAAATGGGCTAGCTTCAGGTGGTTGGGTGGGCTTGTGCAGTGTATGTATTATTCAATAATGCAGTACTCAGATGCAATGGCTTTATAATCTATTGCTATAGTGACCTAAAAGTAGTCAAGTATTAATGCAGGTACTCGGGGAGATGGACTAGAAATTGGTGAGCGTCTAGACATAGCAATTGATGTAGCTCATGCAGTTACATACCTTCATATGTACACAGGTGTGTCCATAGAACTAAGTTAGAAAGGAACCAATCTGTAATAACAGATTTGAGTTCTGTATAATTGTAATGTATCTACCTGTACTCTCAGGGCAAGCTATTTGCAATGTATGTTCAAGCATCTGAATGCCTGAATCTGTATTGTTTAATTGACAGATCATCCAATTATCCATAGAGACATCAAAGCATCAAATATCCTAATCACTGAGAACCTAAGGGCCAAAGTGGCAGATTTTGGTTTTGCACGGTTGTCTGAAGACCCTAGTGCAACCCATATTTCAACTCAAGTTAAAGGAACAGCTGGCTATATGGATCCTGAGTACCTGCGAACATATCAACTCACTGAAAAGAGTGATGTTTATTCCTTTGGCGTATTGCTTGTTGAAATGATGACAGGACGACATCCAATAGATCCAAAGAGGCCCATCAGCGAGAGAGTGACAATCAGATGGGTAAGTATGTTAAATCTCCCAAAAGCATTACAAAAGAACTAAAATAGTATTTTTACTAGATGAGCACATCACTTTAGAGTAAGTTATGATCGTTTGAACTATTTATGAAAAGCAACTATCCCAGCCAAATTTAGAAAATAGAGTGAATTTTGTGCAGTATCTAAGTTATTCTAAGCATGCTCTTTGTGGTTATTGGATTATTCAAGAATCACAGGTTTTGACTGAAAATTAGTTTCCTCCAAGTTTTGAAAATTGTAGTAGTTAAACTGTCCATTCATTTGATAATTCTTCTCATATGAAAGTTGAAGTCACTTCAGTTCTACAGAGTTAATTTAGTCTCCAGTCTACTGTCAGACATTCCTCATGGAACCATTCTGGTTGCCATGACTGATCAGATATGTATCCTCTTATTTCTTGCTCCCAAAGCATTTGCAAGCTGTGGAAATACCAGATTTGGCTATTAAAAGCATATTTTGGACATTAATAGGATATATATAATTTTGAATTTGGTAAAGCAAGGAAAATCAGGAGAAAGGTTTAAACAATTCTTTGCTAAATCTCCAACAAATAGAAAAATGCTTTGGTATATCAAATTTATAATTTTTGAACGAAGAATTTTTTTAATAGACTAGTTGTAGTTAACCTAATAAAAGCGAATTAGTAACATCAATCAAAGAATGACCTCAGTAAACACCATAAACTCTCTAAACTATTCAAGTTTTCTACTCAATTTTGATGATATCTCAAATTAGAATCAAACCTCTTCTTAACAAATCAACTTTGAACAATTATCGTAGACATAGACTAATAACTTTGAGGGTATGGAAGAAATAACAGCAATGTTTGTTGAATCGAGAGTCAAATTAGAGCCATACAATATATTCCTTGCTAAATGGAGTCAACTTTCATCCTGTTTCTGCAAAGATATGATTTTAGTTAATTTTACTAAATGAATTAGTTATGCAGATAATATGTAATGCAATGAATAGCATACCCTTGCCTTTGTATCTTATAATGCTTTGACAATGAAATTGGGAGAAGATAGACTCTAAAGAATCTCTGAACTGATCAGATAGACATAATTTGCATGTATGCAGGCAATGGAGATGCTAAAACAAGGGGATGCTGTGTTTACCATGGACCCAAGACTGTGGAGAAGTTCAGCCTCCATCAAGGCACTGAAGAAGGTTCTCAAGCTAGCTTTCCAATGCCTTGCACCTCTGAAACAATCACGGCCATCCATGAAGAGATGTGCAGAGGTTCTATGGGGCATCCGTAAAGGTTTTAGAGATGAAGCCATCTCTCATCCTCCCCTTGCTTCTCATCAATCTGCAAATTTTCCTCAAAGAGATGCTAGGAAGGATAGGCATATGGTATTTGGTATTGAAGATGATGACAGCCATAAATTTGTCTCTGCATAATCAAATTCATTCATTAAATTTGTTCATTGATTGTTCAGATAGTTTCATGTGGTTTTTCCCTTTCCCAATTTGAAATTCGCAAGGTATTAGATAGTTGAGAGGAGTGGGGTTAAAAATAAAGGGAAAATCACCAGCTTGTATTTCAGTGTATGCCAGCTTGGCCTTCTGCATTAGACAATAGCATTGAGGGATGTTATAAAGGCAGTGTAAACATTGAGAATCTATTTATTGGCTCCAATAGATTGTAATTTCGGGGCCGCATGATTACATTTATTGATTGTTGTCAGGTCTTTGATAAAAAAAGGTTTAATGCATTTTATATGCAACAATCTGGCAATAAGTGAGGAAAGGGTTTAAAAAGTATGAACAGGCTAGATTGAAAAAGGTTAAAAAAAAAAAGGAACAAAAAAAAGGTTTGCTCCAAGTTAATCCTTTGCACAATCTGCATGAAATTCTAGTTGTAGAATAAAATCCTACTCTCTGTATCATATTTATGAAATATATTGATGGAGATTATGTAAGGGTAATGTGTATTAATTATAATTTATAAATAAAGCACAGGCATTGATCAAAGAAGTAAACAACATATTGTTCCCCATAATAACTATTCAATAACATATTGTGACAGGTGACGTCTCTCCTAAAATGATGTCATTTCTATATTTTTATTTTTGTTAAAGATGTATTTTTTGGGTAAAATCAACTTAGTAATGTTATACGTTTAGAGTTAACTTATATTTATGAGATTAGAAGGTTGATTAATTAGACTAAGAGTTTAGTGTCAATGCTGATCACGGCTTAAAGTTTAGGAGATGACAACTTTCATATTTGTATAATAGGTAAATGCAATTATCAAAATCATGTAATGATAAATAATTTTATAAATACCAATTTAATATTACATTGAGTAAAATGGGTTTAGAGTTTTTTTTTTTTTTTGGGTTAATGAACAAATGTTTATGAAATGTATATATTTGTGTCTAACACCTTTGGCCTTGATTTCACCAAAGGTTCTTGGATATCCTTGTTGAATAAAATGAAAATCACTAGCATATTTTGTAAGGCTATGAGTAGTCCTTCTCCCTCACACATCATTCTTAGCCACTCAACATGGTCTCCTTAGTCATCTACAACTCCTCCCAACACTAAATTCAGCTAAAACACAACACTTGGCTCAAAACAGGAACTCCTATAAAAAATTCAAATTCAAATTCAAATTGAAAGTTCAAAACACGACTCTTACATCTTGGTGCTCATTGGTGTTCATCTAAACAATGAGCTAACTTCTCTTGTTTCAATAGAGGCCGAGTACATAGCTCTTGCAACAACATTTGTTGACTCACACACCAACCATTTTTTGTGATAACATGGGAGCGATCAGCTTCAATGTGAAACCTATCCTTCATAGCCACTAGAAGTATATCTACATTGACATTCATTTCATATGAGATAGTGTTAAACATAGTCTACTCCAAGTTGCCCGTGTTTCCACAAGGGACCAATTGTTGATGCTCTAACCAACAAACTTCTGCCTAAGCAAAGATTTCTTCATCTTCGAATCAAAATTGGTATTTCCAGTGGAACCCAAAACTTTTGGAAACATGTTAAAGGTAATAGTTCAAATAAAACTCCATTTTCTCATCAACTAAAGATTCAGCCCGCAAAAGATCATTACTCCTGTTTAATCCTATTTATCACTTGTACATATTTTCTGCATTGAGTGCATTCTGTTGCCACTTGCCACATGTTTGTTACAAAAAATGTATGTTCATGTATACAATGTCATGTAATACAACACAGCGATATGTCATTCATCCACAATAGTTGAGTGCTGTACCTTGTTTATTCTTAATTTCTTACTCACATCTTTTTAACCGGTGGCTTCCTATAAATGCCAAGAGCATTTGGAACTTGAACTATCTTGGCCTTTGTGCGATTGTTATACCACCCGGTTAGCCTTCCTTGACATCATTACGTAAATTCTATTGACAGGTTATAATAGGATAGACATCTATAATGCACAAAATACTATGTCTATATATGCTTATGAAGTTTAGCAGATTTAGCTTTGCAAAGAAACCATAGATATTGGCTATTGGCTACACTTGTTGTGAACATTCTTTCTGACATAGAACATTAGGACCCCATGTATTACTAAGTCATGCTTTGAATAGCTGAAAGTTTTGATGCTCATTACTAACTATTCGTGGTTAAGGTCCAGAAAAATGAACAGACTGAAGAGTCAAAGTTCCATGCAACAAAGAATGGCATGAAAATTGATAAAATCTCCCTGCAAATAGCAATCACTGTACCCTGGTTCCAATTAGCCAGGTCTTCCAATTAACTTTACAAAAGCAATTTCCATCCTTCACAATAGTTATATCCATCAGACTCATAAATAAAACTAACTTTACAATCTTGCTACTCTGTGCCCCCCACCCCACTATCATACATTTGGACTCTGCCCTGTTACTCAAGTTTGTAGGCACAGAGAACGAGGCAGAACTCAAAGGTAGCAGTATTCAGAGTTGAATAATACCC
Organism: Castanospermum australe; assembly: GCA_019955255.1. Lineage (NCBI taxonomy): Eukaryota > Viridiplantae > Streptophyta > Magnoliopsida > Fabales > Fabaceae > Castanospermum > Castanospermum australe. The sequence goes on from NSJW01000103.1 coordinate 176,102, forward strand.
AACACTACCATCATCGCTGTCACAACCTTCAGCGGTGCTGCCCTCTTTTTCACTGTCTGCTTCTGGAGGCCCTGGCTTGAAAATGAACAGACCAGGCCCTGAGCCAGAGCCACTGAACAACCAGTCATGCACATCCCAGAACACTTGCACAGGTTGCTTATTAACCATAACAGTTTGGTTCCCCCTAAACTTCCACTGCAGGTTCTTAACATGAATCAACACGATCCCATCTATGCTGATCCACATTTCGGGGTCGCTGGGTCCACTGGTTGAGCTGTCCACAACAATGTCACTGTCTTTTCTCTTCTCATCGAATCTGGCCTTGGTGGAGAAGCTCTTCTTGGCGAACACGTTCTCTTTCTTGACCACTAGCATAGCCTCAACAAGGGCCGGTCTCGACTTCGTTCTCTTGTAAGCTTTCTTCTTGTAATCTCCCAACAACAACACAACCTGTTCCTCAGACACTAAAGCTACGTAGTAATCGCTGCTAGGCTCGGGGCTAGTGGAAAATTTTGCAGAACGGAGATCCCAATAGACCTCCACCTGGTGCCCATCAACCTCGAAGGTTTTGTACCCTTTTTTGCTCCAAAAGTGCCAAGGCTTGACGTCAATCTTGCAGTTGTAATGAACTTCACCTCCTACACCATCGACCGTGAGGTGTAATGAATGGTTCATAAGGTTTTTGCACCACAAAACTGACACATTTCGCCAGAAGCCTGCGACGTTGGCATGGTAGAAACAGGTGACGGTACTTTGAGCAGCTTTGCCAGGCAATGGCTCCTCTGTAGTTCTCTCTGCTAAAGATGATCCTTGGCTTGACACTGATTGTGCTCTGAAGGCACGTTGGAAAGCCATAATGCTTCCTTCCTGAGGGGTTCTCTTAACAGAGTCAGATAAATATGGATTCAAATTTCAAACCCCATTTGGCATCAAAAACAGGATTCAGTTTCTAATGTCCTTTTTGTCTATTCTGAAGTGAAATTTTCAGGTTGGTTTATGGGTTTATCATCCTTTTTGAAGATGAAAGAAAAGATGCAGATGCAGATGAAGACCTCACCTTGAACGCTTCAGTGGGAATTGAATGAAAATTTAGATACCCTTTGATTGGAGAAGGACAATTGAATCCTTGGTTGATCATGCATTGCCAAATTTGTAGAAGGATTCAACACCAACAAACATGTAGAATTCTCAAAAAGGAAGAGATATTGGGTGCCATGCTGAAAAGGTTTGACGACAAGGTGAGCCTGCAATGGCGTTGGTCATTTCCAGAGGAAATTTATTTGCCGGAATGTTTGGGCGACAAAAGAGAAATGGGAAGAGGGATTGACGAGAAAGTTTGTTTTTGTTGGAGAAAAAGTCTCCATTTTGAGGCTGGAAACGAGATGTGTCCGAAAGACGAGGAACAAAGGTGGAGAACAAATCAAGCCTGGTTAATGAAAGTATACGAGCCAAGCTGACCCTCCTATGACATACTATATTGCTTTTATCTACAAATTTATCTTTTATCTACTATTATAGCGAGAATTAAATTTAAATCTAAATTTTATAAGCGAATTGCTTGATTAGGTTTTCATTAACTGAACTAATTTCGATTATAACTTCGTTTATTAATGAATGTTTGAGAATATATTATTTTTTAAAAAAATTACTTTTTTTAAATATATCTTTAAATAAGATTTTAATTATAAAATATTTTAAATATAAAATAAATTAACTAATCACACACTTAGACTTTGTGAATTTATAATTATAATTTTATTAATTTTGTATGAGAAGTGAAATGATAGGTCAAAGTTTATGTAAAACAATTTAATGTGATTTGATCTCAAAATCAAGCCGTTTTTAAAGAAATCTTGGTACTACTAAAGTTGTAATTATTAAAGAGTTTTATTTGGTAGATAAATTCAATAACTTTTTCTCATTACAATAAAAAGCAACTACTTTTTTAATAAAATAAATAATTCCATGATTATCTCAATTAATCAACTTTACAAAATATTTATTAACATAATTTCATAACGAGCACGTCAATTCATATTTTCTAATTTTTTTAACATTTTTATTTTAAAAATTAATTAATTTTTTTAAAAAAATTTAAAATTTAAAAATAATTTTATCTTTTTTTAATATTTTTTATTTTAAAAATTAATTATATGTTAAAAAATTAAGTTTTTAAAATAATTATTTTATGTGAAAATATTTAAAATAAAATTTTAAGTAAAGATTAAAAAAATAATTATATTATATATGAAATTATAACTATAGTAAAATGTGAGTGATTTTAGTTTAATTTCTTTTAAATTAATTTTTAAATAAATAATAATGTAATTAATAAAGAGAAAATTTTAAAAATAAAAATAAAAATTAAGAGGGACAATTTCTTCTATATATCTAATAAATTACGAGACATTAATCTGCCTCTAAATTTATATTTTTCATTTTGATAGTTTAGATCATATATTATATATTTTAATTTATTTTATATAGATATAATTAAATTTTAAAAATAATTATAACTATTTTTAAGATGATTTTAAGTGAGATTATTTTTTTGAAATCAGTTTAAAATAATTTTAAATAATAATATTTTTAAAATAATAAAAATTAGACATCAAATTTTGCGATCCTTGTTTATATATATATATATATATATATATATGGTATAGATGATCTCAAACAATCTAGTATCCGAGTTTTAAATTTGAAGCATTTGAGAAAGAGAGCGCCATGGAGCCTATTACCAACGCCGAAAGGGAAGACGAAACCACTGCTTTGAAGAAGAAGATGAGGGCTCGCCGCGTGAGCTTCGCTGACAACGAGGTTACCTCCGTTCACATCTTTCGGAGGGACGATGGAGACTCCGGAACGCCTCCCGTCGACGATGTCAAGGGGTCCTCACCTTCGCGCAACGCTGGCGGTGATGTTGTGGATGCGGGGGAGTCCTTTCTGAGGCCGTTTGGTTCACCTTCTCCTGCTACTAGTACCGCCGGTTCTGCCGCTTCTTCTGACGACGGCAAGCTCTAATTCTCGTTTTCCTATCTTCGTGTCGTTTGGGTGTTGGGACTTGGGAGAAGTGAAAAATTGGTGGGAAAGAATGTGGCTTCAGTGGCGTTGAGCATTCCTTCTTCCCATTTTGCTTAATCGGCATTATTTTCTTTCACTGTAACTAAATGATGCCCTGAATTACATGCATTCTGTTTATATGTTTCTGGTGTCTTGGTTTCGGAGACGTATGTGATCAAATTAGTAACAAAAGTCCAAGTTGAACCCAAATGGATAGTTGGGTTAGTATTATGAGTTAGGTGCAGGCAACGATTTCTGGTTGCTGATACGCACCTTAGCCTCATTTGGGAGTTGGGGAAGATAGGAAAGGGAGCGAGAGTTTAAATTATGTCTTTCTTTTCCCTTGTTTAGATGTTTAAAAGTGGATATTTTGTTCTCCTTAATCCCCAAATCTGGGTAACTCAAAATTGGGGGTAAAGGAAAGGATATTTTGTTCTTCACAATCCCTTGTTTGTGTTTTAAGACCTTGATTTCCCTCCCATTCTTAGAAAGAACTCCCAAACAGGGAAAGGATATTGTTCTGTCTTGGGTTAGCCTGTAGGTCGGTAAGAGAAGGGATGTCTGAGTTCTACTTAGTTGGGGAGTAGTGGTTTGCAAGATGAGAGAAAGTGGGATGGACAATGTGTCCACTCCTGTGATCAAGTCAGTAACTCGGAGTAAGAAGGGTAACTCAGAGTAATAAAGGGATAAATTAGCATACATATTGCGCCGGGCCTCTATTTATGGGTGTAGTGAGGTAAACTGCTATTGTCAGGTACCAACTTTCTATAGTTGGTAACTCCCTCTTAGGTTGGTGAGCTCTGGTGCTCGCCGAGCAAGGTTGGGTCAGTTTCTTGGATTGAGCTTGGACCCTATGGGATCTGTACAGTACACTTGCCCCTTAGCTTGGTACTCGGCTTTCCGAGCAGTTTGATATGTTGATTACTAAGGTTTATGAGCTGAAGTTTCCTAACTTTGCCTTTTGAGTTTTTTGAAGTGCCACGTGTTTTGAGGCTTCCATTGATTTCAATTAACATAGAATTCCCCATTGTTAGATCCGTACATTCAGATTGCTCCTGGTCATAGACTCCCTCTTAAATGGGGGTAGTTTTCATATGCCTCTTTCTTTCTTTCACCATGCTTCCTTCTTCTTCTGCTTTCCCTTGTCGTTTGCTTCCTTCACTCTTAGGTTGGTGAGCTTTGGTGCAGGCCAAGTGTGGTTGGGCTGGTATCCCGGATACAACAAAACGTTCCCCCCCCCCCCTTTCTTTCCATTCCCTGTAGATGCTGGGAAGTGTAACACTTGTTGTAATACTTATGCTTTGCATTTTTTCTGTTTCCCTATTACTATTGATAAATTTGTTTCAAACATCATTTTGCAGAAGATGTTTTTCATGGTCCTGTATCTGCTAGTTTCATCAGACCTGGACAGTTGTCTGACTCTGGGGACTCAGATGATGATCCTACAATGGATTCAACTGCATTTTCATTGCATTATCAGAGTCTTGCTAGGTCAGATTCTGGAGATCTCAAGACACCTACAAGATTTGGCCTTCCCTTTGAGGAGAAAACACCAAGCCAAACTTCCAGCCCTGCTGCTCCAGGGAGTTTTATGGTACTTACTAAAGCTAAGAAGCAATCTTCTCAGTCTTCAGTGCCTGCTGATACAGAAAGTGCTGCCAGAGATTCAAATGACATGAGTATTGTAGAAGAAAATTCATGTCCACATAGGTATGATTATGACAGACTTTCTCCTTCATTAGATGCAATTTTGGCTCAAGGAAGCAACAATTTGTCTGCTGTCTCTGTATTGGATTCTGCTGCCTCAGATTCATCAAATAGAAGTGGTTACTTAATGGCAAAAGGCTCTACAGATTCAGCTATTTGCAATACTGGAAATCCTGATCTGCCAGTTAAGGAGTTGGCTGAGGCTCCATGCAAATTGGGTGATTCAGATAGATGTTTCATTAACTTTCCTGTTGATCAAGTCACCAATGATTTTATATATAACAAAGGTGATAATACTGTTGCTGATGCTTCCGTTCACCAAATCCAAACTCCTGATTCTTTGATCAAAGTAAGAAGTATCTTGTGTAGATTTTTTATTTAGTTGTTAGTCTCATTCTTTAGATACCTAGTTTCTTGATTTTTTTTAAAGGACTTCTAGTGCAGCTAAACTTATTTTTCATGATTGCCTGAAGTTCTTGCATTCTGCTGGTATCAACATGGGCTTTATTATCCTTGTAATCAGTTGACATGTTCTTGTGACTGCAAAAATTATTTTCCTTTCTTTTATGTGTCAGTATTTTTTACCTTTTAGTTAGATGCTTATAATTAATGTAATCTGATCAAAATTTTATGTTTTCAATGATGTATAAGGGCGATGACATGACTGATAATGTCACCTCATAGTTATTCAGTCTTGCATATACATCTTTATTTTGGGAATGACACTGGTCTTCTGGGATGCTGTTGAGGATCAGTTTAGATATCTGAGGCATGTTTTGCTTAGTTTTATGGCTGTTTCAGGTCTGAGGGTGAACCTTAGTAAGTGTGAGTTGGCTCTTTCACTGATCTGCAACGTGTGGCTTGGCAGCCGATTTGGTGTATCAAGTGAAGCTTATACCCATGATCTATCTGGGATTGCCTCTTGGAAATTGGGATGTTGTCTTAGAGTGTCAAGAAGCATCTACTTGGTAGGATTAGGAACTAGGAAGCACCTGTATTTGTTTAAAGGAGGTGAAATTATTTTGACTACAGGCACTTTGTCAAGTTTCTTGTTGACAAGGAAGGTGAGCAAAAAATGGGTTTTGTGAGATGAGATAAGTTTGCTTTCCAATTTAGTCTGGTGGTTTGGCCATCTGCATTATGGGTATTCTTTGTAAGGCTCTACTTGGTTGGCAACTCTGGCATAATGATATTTTTTAGAGGTATGGGGAGAACAGGGTGGATGGGTTACTCTCTTTTGTTGGCAGTCTTTTCGGGTAGGAGATTGGAAGGCTATTCGTAGCTGATAGTGATAGAATAGCAGTTAATTTTTTTAAAGGCTATGAGTGGGTCTGGAGTTTCTTTTTGGCATGATCTCTGTTAAGCAGACTCAAATGTTGGCAGTGTTGTTAATATATTTATTTAATATGGAAGCTGAAAAATTGGCTTTGGCAGTATAGAAACAAACAAGAACCAGGAACCTGATGCAAAGTATGTTTTTCATATCTTTAGGAACCTTAAAGATAGTGAAACTTTAGATTTGGTCTCTATCATTAGCCTTTTAGATTCATTTTTTTTCCTACTTACTCAAATAGAAGGCTTTGGTCCTTGGGTTACTCTGGATTTTATTCTTGCAATTCTTGCTGTTAGAAATAAAAAACAATTCCTAGGCCTTCACCTAACAACTAAGTGTTTAGGACAGTTGGTTTTTGACATGGTATTAGAGCCTCTATGACTAAGTGGTCAGGAGTTCGACCCTTGCACCTTATTTTTCATAATTTAGTTGAATTTCAGGGCTTGTTCATTGTCCATACTTCAAGCCCAAAGGGCTATTTCTTGTGTGAGGAGGCATGTTAGAGATATAAAACCATTCTTGGGTCTCCACCTAACAACAACTTAGGCTTTTAGGAGAGTTGGTCATTGGCACTTACTTTCAACACCTTATTTGGAGTCCAATTGGCAAAACCTTATGCTTAGCACCTCCTTTGAAAGGTTGAAATTGGTTGAACTAAAGTGCTGAATAGAATTGAAAGAAATATTCTGTTACAGTTGCGCAGACCATGTATGGTTTTATCACCTGATGTTTGTGCTATGTGATTTAGAAACTCAGAGATTGGCAATAATCTCTTTCTTCATTGTGAAGTTGCTTGGCTGATTTGTGAATAAGCCTTTTAGCATTTCTTAGGAGCACTGGGTTTGCCCTGTCCTGATTCTTTGGATCACTTCCTCACTATTCATTTTTGGGTTCTAAATGGAGGAAGGAGATTAGGAGAGTACAGCTTTGTGGAAGTGTTCTATAATTGCTGGAGTGTGGTCACTGTGGTGTATTTGGTTATAACAAAACTTCTGAGTTTTTTAGTGAAGATTTTTATCCACACATCTACTATGGAACGAGGTTGTTTTCTTGACTTCTTTGTGGACTTATGCCCATGGTTTACTTAAGAGGATTCCTTATCCGATGCTTTTGTTATTTTCATTTCCCTCAATATATTTTGTTTTAACCTATAAAAGAATTGGTTTGGTAGCTCATTTACAGAGAGTTGAAATTGAAGGAGGTGCATTTTACCAGGTTTTTATGGGATTAGGAGGTGGAGTTGGTGATGCTTTTTTCCACTTGTATGATTGTAAGTTGTATGATGGAAGCCAGGATGTTATGGTCTAGCAGCTGAACAAGAAAGGGATTATCCATGTTAAGAGTTACTATTTTAAGCTGTGTAACTCTGGTGAATGGAGATCCTACATTTCAATTATCCTTTGGAACTGTTTGGAAAGCTTCTGTCCCTTCTTTCTTTCTTCCTTTGTGTGTGTGTGTGTGTGTGTGTGTGTGTGTGTAGCTTCTTTTGGGAAGACTTTGACTGCTGAAAGATTGAGGAAGCAGAATATGATTGTGGTTAGCTGTTGTCATCTGTTTAAGGTGGTTTGTGAGATGGTGGATCCATTGCTTCTGCATGGTCTGGTAGCATGCATTTTGTGAAGTTCGGTGTTTTCATTTTTGGTTGGGAAGTGTGAGGGAGCTTCTTTGTTGCTGGGGATGAATTTCAGGCCCAGAAAGGGTGTTTGAATATGGAGAATGGTTCCAGCCTGTGTTTTTGTGTTGTACATAGCTTCAGAGGAATGATTTCATCTTTAATATCAAATTGAAGTCTTTGGTGGAGTTAATGAGCGATTTCTGAATTGTTAGTTCCGTTGGTGTATAGCAGTAATAGCACATTTTCCTCCTGGTTCTAATGGGCTTTTCTTAGAGTTATTGTTTTCCATTACTTGCATGAGGTGTAACTGTTTGTAAACATTCTGTGTGCTTGGTTGTGTCCCTTTGGCACTCTTTAACCCATTAATGCTTATCAGGAAAAAAAATCATGCTTGCATGTATGTGATTTGTCATATGACTCATATCAGATTATAGGTATGCATGGTTTATGATGACACTTTTGTGACTATTGTCATATCTGCTATTGCTTCTGTTGAATTACATGCATAAATGCATGATGAGTCGTGTTTGTTATATTTGCAGGAAACTAAGGAGTTTGTTAAAGATGTAATTGTGCCAGTTCAAAAACAATTAGACTTTGCTGCTGCTTATAAAGGAACCTCACTAAAGATGGATGAAGGCTATCAGTTAAATGTATCAGCTCAGCATGAACTTGGTTATCACTATTCAAGCAAAGGCCAGGTGAAGGGAAGTAATCCTGAAGACAGAGTACAAGTGTCTGACATCAATCATAAGTTTGACCAAGTATATGGGAATCCAATACAGGGGATTACGCCATCGTCATTGGTTGGAAAAAAGCAATTATTTATGGGTTCTCCTAATTCATCCAGATATACTGGAACTATAACTCCTCCGTTAAAGCAATCTGGTTCCTTTTTACCAGAGGTACATGTAACACATGGTGAGACTTTGTCATCCCTATATAAAAGCATTTCCAAGTTGAAAACCCTTGAGACTATTCCCAGCACGTCAACTTTTAAAGAGGGAATTGACAAATTGAAGCACAGGTTATCAAAATACTCTCCAGGGTCTTCTCTTTTTGATGAAAATAATTGTGAATACAAGAACGTTGAAACTCTCAGTCCTCCTTTAGAGGAACAGCTTTTTAGTGCAACTCCAAAGAAAAATATGCATCAAAGTTTGATCAACATGGATGATAATGGAATTGAATCTTCTAGAGATATCAGCAAGTTAAGTCAAAATGAAGAGACAGTGGACTCCAAAAAGGATGAGGATTGCTTTCATTGCATTTCTGCTGACATTTCTTACAATGTCCAAAATCCTAAGCCTGTGGAAATGCCAGATTCTTCCTTGCAGATGACTCAGTTAACAAAAGTGATAGATTTTGACCTTCCAGATAGCACAACTAAGAACAGAAAAAATGAAATGATAGCTGTTATTGATGACAAATCTTTTTCCTCCTCTATGAAATTAATTGACCAGAAGCTATCACCATCTGTAGAATATCAAAGGAATTTGTGTGGTGAGTTGAAGCAGGTGGATAAGCAGAATGAATCTGTTGATAGTGGTTTAGGGTATACGAGTGACTGCAACACACAGACAGTATATAAGAAATTGGAGTTGTCACTTTTGGGAAACAGTGAAAAGCCTAGCTCACCTTTTGAGATAGCACAGGTCAACAAATTTGCCCAGGTAAAAAGAAAGAAAATGACTGAAACCTTTGCAAATCCTAACTACTTTGAGGAACATATGAAGTCATTTACTACAGTAACAAATGAGAAATGTTCAAGATTCATTCAAGTTTAGATATTTAATCCATAAACTTAGATGGTTAGTCCTCACTCCTCAGTCGCACGACATTCAGAGTCAATTAGTCATTTAGATGAGAAATGTTTACGAATCATCCAAGTTTAGATATTTAATCAATCTCCTAACTGCCATTTTTTTTTTTGTATCCATATACTATGTTTCAGCTGAATCTGGGTTCTCTTATGTTTCATTCTTTAAAACTTCTCATCTTTATATTATACTATGCCTTATTCTAAAATTTGCTAAACTGTGCCAAGTGTCAACATTTCTATAGAATATTTGCCTTTGCTTCCCCAAATTTAATTGTATCAAGAATGTGAAGATAGTTTGAGATTAGGACTACCATGACAGTTATACTGATGGAAGAGAAGGGGACTCAAACCTGATGCTCAGAGTAACAAGGATGGGGAAGAAACCAACTTGCTAAATAATAGATGAAAATATATCAAAATGAACAACTTGTTCTAAATTCCTCTGTAGCCTCTGTAGACCCTTGTATTAAAAAAATTGTTTCTATTTAAATTAAGGAGGCTGGGTCTGGCTCTGATCAATAAACTTTTAGAAACAAGCCCATCTGCATGCAGCAACAGTTGCAATAATAATAATAATAATAATAATAATCTATTTAAATCCTCAAATGTCCTCAGCAGGGTTGACCATGCATAAGAAATGTCTGTATTATGTTCATCGTTAAAATTTCCAATGTGGGAGTGTTGGACATTGACACCACAATGCATGTAAATTGTCAACAAAAACTTTCCCAGCTAGGTCCTCAGCAAAATTTTATTTGAGTCTGTTTTTTCTCTTCATTAAAATTTACTAAACCTGCTTCAGTTTTTCCTATTTTGTTTTTTCACAGTGAAAAATTTCCTGGTTGTGTTTGTTATTAAAATTAAAATTCTCACTTTTGTAAAACATGTGCCTGAGATGTGTATAGCCAAGTCTTAGCAGATCTCAAAACATCACTTCTATTAGAAGACCATTTTACCTTTCTTTTATGATGTTGACTATGTTAGTTTCTTTGCTTCTTAATCCTTGTTGATTTGACACTGATGTTGGTGTTTCGGTAACTTAGAGTGTGTCCAAGAGAAAACCAGCTGAGACTGAGAGTCCTGCCAAGAGAGTTTTTGTTCTCAGCACTCCTATCCAGGAAGCATCAACTCTGTTGCCCTCTGTGCAAGAGGCTCCCATTGAATTGCTCCACAGTAATATGCAAGACTTGTCTCACAAGGGCATCTCAGATGGTCCTCCTGATAACAACTACCATCAGGCACTCCAAGTTGCTCAGAGTCCTCTTACCAAATCTGGTACTGAGATTTCTTCTGGGAAGAAAAGAAAAGTTGTTGAGGTACTAAGGGATGGAAACAATATAGATAAAATAGTGAGGATTGACAGAAGTCCAGAGATTCATAAAGGTTGGAATAGTGACCTACATTTAGTTTTGGAGCAAACAGGTGATACAAGAAGTGAAAGAGAGAAGGATGGAGATCAGACATGGAAAAACTGGGTTGATGTATGATTTCTGTGTTATGCTAAGGATTATTTATAATTCAGTTGTGTTGTTGGGCCACTCAACTTTTCATTCACCTTGCAGATTCTAAAAAAATTCTCAGGAAGTACAGAACAGTTGCTTTCTCTATCAGTTGATAAGCTAAATTTGAGAGCGGTATGTTCCATGCAAATGAATTTAATACATGGCTGTAGAATTAGAAAATGATATCATTCAAACAAAATTGTGGGTCTTAATGCTTACTTTTTGTTACCCACATAGATTTCCTTACAGCTATTTATCTAAATAATCCATTCATGTTTATTCTCAATATTTAGATTGACATGCTGGAAGATATTTTGGTTCATCTGCAAAAAGTTAAGAAATGGGAGATTTTTTGTTCTGAAATTCATTCTCAGGTCTGTTGGATAATCAAATTTGTTGCACTCTTCTGTTTATATTATATCATAAACAAGCTTACATTTTATAGTGATTAGAACATATTACTTCCTCCAATACAATATCAAAGTCTGGCATTTTCCATTTCTTATTGAGTTTTTCTTTCTGCAGAAAATAACTGATCCTCTAAATATTCCTAGGCTTAACAGGTATGTTTATGTTGTTTGACTGAGTTACTCTGTGTAATGTGGATTATGTTGTTTCATATATGTAAGTTTATGGAATTGTTTTGATTAATGATAATTGACAATGGAGAGTATTTCTTTGTAGAGTTGTGGACGCAAGACTGTTGCTCATTAATATAGCATATGAGAAGGCAAAACTACAATTAATGCAGATGAAGCGTGAAAGATTACTGGTATTCTCTTGTGCATGTTAGTTTTAGCAATGCTTGCAGTTGGTGATATGCACTTTCATTGTCAACAGAAAAAAGTACAGTTGAGCTCTGGGCTTAAGGAGTCTCAAATGATGAAGTTAAATTGCATCCCATGTTCATCTATGTGTGGGGCTATTGATACTCAAGCTAATGATAGTCATTTCCATTCCAGCTTGCTCAATTTTGAGGGAAAATGTCAGGTATTTGTATCTATTTATCTATCTATTTATAGATATATGTATCAATATGTAAAGTTATTTTAATTGACCGTGCAATAACTACCTGAAAAATTCTCAGTGTAGAAATACACTTGAAAAATTATCAGTGTAGAAATACATAGAGAATGTATAGAGAGAGAGAGAGAGAGGGAGAACGGCACACAAACAAAGATATATTTTACCAAGTATTTTACCAAGTGATGTGCTAACTTGATAATCATTAGGCTCCCTCTGTGTGTGTATTGTGTATTTATATTAGTAATTTGAGTGTAGCATAACTTGTGCAAGCTTGGCCCATAACATGTAACACACTAATAACTTAATATATTCTGACACTCCCCTTCAAGCTGGAGCATAGATCATGCCTAGCTTGTTAGAAATATAATTTACCCTACTCTAATCAAGTGCCTTGGTAAATAGATCTACCAAGTGTTCCCCGGTCTTACATGTAGGAATGTAAGTCCCTGTGGAAGTTTCTCATGAACAAAGTGACAATCTGCCTCAATTTTTTTTGTCCTTTCATAGAAAACAAGGTTAGATGCTATCTGAACAGAAGCTTGATTATCACACCATAGCTGCATAAACATGGTGCTAATGAAGCCATTCTCATCAAGCAAGGTGGTGTATCTACACAAGTTCACAAGTAATGTGAGTGATAGCACGATACACTGCTCTTGACCGTGCCACTATATTTTGCTTCTTACTCTTTCAAGAAATCATGTTGCCATAGACAAATACACAATATCCCGAAGTTGATCTCTTATCAATAGGAGAACTAGCTCAATTTGTATCCGAGAAACCTATCTCAATGACTATGATTACTACACAATATACCTTGTCCAAGAGCTCCTTTCAGATACTTCAAAACATGCAAAACAGCATCCCAATGTGTGATTGTTAAAGTAGTTATGTAAAATTAGACATGTGAGAAAATATATGTAATTCAGTATTTATTGTATATTTATAATTAGTGTTGTAGTTTAGAAATAATCTTGGAGACTAGGTCATGTAAGTAGTATAAATAAAGGTCAGCGTAGACTAATTAGTCACACAATTTCCTGAAAGGCTTTCATCTCTTAGGTTCCGACCCATCTCTCCACCGCCATGCATCAATACTGGCAAACTGTGGCCTCCAAACCCACTATGCCCACTGCCCAGCGACATCCTTGATTCATACCTGCTGTGGTTCAATTCCGCCAGCATCTCCTCTCACTATGCTTCCATTATGGTGAAGGTTCCTCCAATCTAGTGACAGTTTCCCCCTGTTTCTTAGGCTGTGTTTCATTCCATCCACATTAGGACTCAAGATCTCATGACCAGACCACAAAATCTTATTCACAAGGCTCCGATCAGCCTAAACCAGAAGCTACACCCTCCATATGCAACCGCATGTGCCCTCATGTGCTGCTCATCTCCTTTGTGCATGGTCTCCACGCACCGCACCTCCAGACAGCTGCTTGCACCCTCACTTTATTTGTGAAAAGTTGCTGTTGGGACTCTGATAGATTCAACAGAGTAGGAAACGGAAATGTGAACTATAATGAAAAATATATTGATTCAGGCTGAGATCAGAAAGATTCAGCTTCAGATTACACCCTGAGAATTGATAACAAACTGTAAAATGAAAACAGAACAGAAACAAAAAGATAACCCAGGCCTTTCGAGAGGGCTGGTCTCTCCCAAATGATTCCTATCCAAATGCCTTAGTGAATGGAAGGGTGACTATCAATACTCCCCCCCAAACTTTCACCTTGTCCTCAAGGTGAAGGACTAGGGGATATCCATCGGGATCCCATTGCTAGAAGCATAATGGCCTAGTTCGCAATTCCTTGGAGGCCTCATTTGCATCACTAATAGTAGTGGCAGGTCTTAAACCATCCATATAAGCAGCTCCAATTCCAATATGCCACTTAACAGCTGATCCAAAGGCAACAGCAAGAGCACTATTGAGAGTTCTGAGATTATGCAAATTATTGTCAATAGAAATGCTTGGTAGATCTTTAGAAAGTACTATGAGATTCTGCAGAATATTAGTCAATCCTTGTGTATCTACATCTTGATACTCAATAGTCAATAATCTTTGACATAAAGCAGCAACATGATACCAACTTTGAGAAGCCTCGCCAAAGTTACTTCTGCATTTCTTCTCATTATCAGTTCCTGTATATTCAATGTCATCACAAGCACTAGATGCTTTATAAGCAAGCCAGGGACGCTGCCCATTAATCCACATATTTGACCTCTGCCTGTGCTGCCCATGTCTAAAGTCAATGGTGCACTTCTAGTTGGGGTGCTGGAAGAAGTTTTGTACCAAGTCAATTGCTGTCTTAAGAAAGCTACATACCTCTGAATCCACTCAACTGAAGAACTTCTGCTAAAAGAATGGAGACCCAAGGCTTCCGCATTAAGACCCACCTTGTAAGACCGCTTCTGCCATGTTAATTCCCTTATCCTCTCATTGAGACCATTTGATGTAACTGGGTCAAGAACGCCAAGACTACATGTTTCAAAATGCAGACCAACATCTGGGAGCCCAGTTGCAATCCAACTTGATTTAGAAGATAAGGTTTGATTATAATTATCTCCAAGATGCATATCTTCAGATATAAAGCACAAGGAATGTATCTCTCTCCCATGGAATTGCATAAGCAAACTCTGAGGGTATATCTTCCCATCTCTATCATGAATCCAGTGTCTATGGATATATATTATTTCATCCTTGACAAAGGCAAAGCAGTTCTTCACCTCCGGTACATCGCCAAGATAATAGGAATGAGGACGCCGCCATCCACCACATGGAATTTTCACAACCTTATTCTCATTAATTAAGTTCCATGTTATGAAATCTACTGATGCAAAACCAGCTGCATAGCTGCTTGACAATGTATCCACAGAGTTGTTATCCATAGAAACATATTCAATCAAACTCAACTCTTTTCACTTGCTTCATCCCCGTAAATTGCAAATTCTGCAGATCTCTTTCATATTCCAGATAGCATATACAACCATTTGCTCCAGTTGAGCATATCTCTTTCTAATTGTAACCAAGCTTAGTCACAGAAACACTGGACACACTTGAAATCCCATGAACTCCTTTGAAATGATTCACTGGAGGTATCTTCAGTTCTGGTGTGACAGATGTGCCCAGCACCAAAATTCTTTAGCAAAGGGAACAGAACCATATTACCACGTAGATCTCCACACACTAGGACCTCTTCCTCTATGCATACACCCAAACACATTATCCGCATTCCATAACTTGAAATGAATTCCGCTATATGTGACACATTGTTACTCGTCATGGAGCTCCAAAAGATCAGATTGTGAAGGGTCAGGCAACCTCTAGAGTTTCGATGTTCCTCTAGGATTTAGTCTATACGTGGCTTGTGGGTGTCACTAAAGTCATTTCCCATGTTTCAAAGTCCTGACTGGGCTGCAGTCCAACTTCTATAGGCAACCCTTCATCTGCCTCGATCTCTTCCACACTTTGATTTTCATTTTCTTTTTCAGCAAGCACCTCGTCCTCCTCTGTGTCCATTTCCGTCTCCTCTCCTGTCCCTGAAAGTTCATGAACCGCCTCCGCTTCCATCTTTTTTGATGTAACCTCCTCCGACCCACCGTGTTCTAACCTGCGTCCGTGGACGTCATTGCGCTGCGTCCGTCCTTCATAACCTTCATCAAATTCGTCGGAGATTGAGTTCTCCCTAGACATCTGGCTCCAGTCCGACCTGCTCCTGGAGTTGCGTCATTCTCTGTTTTGTAACAGCCTGGTAATCTCAGCGTTGCTCCTTACTAGTTCGGCCATCGTCTCTTCTGTCCGAAGCAACCTTTCTTCCGTTCCTCGGAGCCTCTCCTCCATAGCATCAAATCGGGCTTCCATGCTTCTGGTTGTAACCATACAGGGCTCCCGGATCGGGAGCTCTGATACCAATTTGTTAGATTCAACAGAGTAGGAAACGGAAATGTGAACTATAATGAAAAATATATTGATTCAGGATGAGATCAGAAAGATTCAGCTTCAGATTACACCCTGAGAATTGATAACAAACTGTAAAATGAAAACAGAACAGAAACGAAAAGATAACCCAGGCCTTTCAAGAGGGCTGGTCTCTCCCAAATGATTCCTATCCAAATGCCTTAGTGAAGGGAAGGGTGACTATTAGACTCATGGCAACATGTTTTTTGAAGATTGGATAGCAGCTAGCTGACATTTTTACCAAGACACTAACTTGTAATCGAGTTGACTATATTGTGGCAAGTTGAGCATGACCAAATTCTATGCTTCACTTTAAAGGGGAGTGTTATAATATATATTAGTATATGGGCTTATCTCTTTGGGCTAGGATTAGCGTAAGGGCTGGGCTTGTGTGCACAACACTTATACTATACTATACTTGTATTCAACGTAATCTGAATATATAAATAAACAGTTAGGAGCCTAACAATCTAAGTTAGTGCATCCCTTCGCTTTTCTCCTGACTCTCTCTCACGATCTTTCATTCTCTGTTTATAAGCATAAACCACAGACTACTACCAAAATTTAGTCTTTCTATTTTACATAAGTAATGTAACAGTTAAAGATATAAGACCATTAAAGTGCTTCCACCTACCAACTTCAGTTTTTAATTGTTAAGTCCTTGTTGCCCCCGTTCTTCATAATTAAATTAAATTTCAGCACTAGGTAAAGTGGGGATGTACACTGTCCCAAATGACTCTTACATGAGGGGATGCTTAGAGAATAGAGATATAAAAATCATTCCTGGGCCACACCTAATAGCCTAAGCTTTAAGGAGAGTTGGTCCTTGACATAATATTAGAACTTCTATAACTAAATGTTCAGGAATTCAATTCCTGCTGCATCCATTCTTCATTATTAAGTTGAATTATATCACAAGGTAAAATGGGTATGTGCTTTGTTCACGTTTCAAATTGAAAGGGCTCTTGTGTGAAGGAGCATGTTAAAGATATAAAACCATTTAAGTGCTTCCATCTAGTAGTTTAAGCTTTTAGGAGAGTTGGTACTTGAGTAACAAAATTTATCATGGCAAAAAGGTAGTTTTGTTGTAGTCTGGCTGTACTACTAATACAATGTATTTTACTTGTTAGAGTGCCAATGGGATCTGAATTTCAGAGGAAGAAATTTTAGCGTAGCCAGTTCATATCGGAGCAAAATGCATGCTTAGTGTCCAGTGTCCTTAAGGATTGCACTCTGCAATTTTAGAATTATAAAACTCAAAATTGACCTAGATTGTTCATTTAACTATACTTGGTTCTTAAAAAAGAGAATATTGCAAAGCATATTTCTTGGAAATTCAGTGCCATCAGAAGTTTGCCCACATCTCTGTATTGTCAAATCAGCTACCTATGATATAAGAAGCTGTTTTTCCAAAGTTTGCTGCACCAATAATTACTTTTCTTCATTTTCACCAGAATGAAAAATTAGTTACCTGTTTAAGAAGTTAAACAAATTTGAAATCAAGTAGAAACAATAATAAGGCTCTTTCGGTTTCAATATATTTGTGTTTCTATAAAAGATAAACTGTTCTGCTAGACATATGATAAGCCTCTTAGTCTCTCTCCCAATGCCTCTTTGTCTGAGAAAAAGCATCCAAAAGAAAGTGTTATTAAGCAAGTTCTCCTACCCCAATTCCCATAATTAAAAAATCTACCACCATTTACATAATCTCTTTATAGGACCTCTCTGTCTTCTGAGCACTGCTCTAAAAACATATTCTACCTAGCATAAAGTTGTCTTCTTCATCTTATGCCTGAACTTTCTCTTGCATGCATGATATATTTTCCATTGAATGCTGTTTGTAGTTTGTTGGTGCAATTGCATTATAACAGGGTCAATATGCTGTGCCATTGCATGTTCAATTCACAACCTTTTATTGGACAATGCTAGGTTTCTTGCGAAAAAGTGACCACAATGAGGCAGGAGCTTGAAACTTTGGATTGGAAAGCAAAATCCTTAAGTAAATTCTTTCATACTTACTTCAAGATGGAAGGGGATCAAAGTTGTGCTGACATCATTAGATTTGTTCATGATTATTCGAAGAAGAGAATGTCTTACATGTGTATATTCCAGAATCTGCAGGTCTTTTGACTCTTCATGTGGTTCTCGTGTACATATAAGATAAAATATCTTCTGAGAGACACCCTCTTTGTTTCTTCTTTTTGTTAGTTGTGGACCATTGACAATTTTGAGCATAAGGATGGTTGCTACAGAGTTTTTCTCAACTATTGTGGTTATATTGTCCAGAGGTTAGTTAGATCTTTTATTTGTATCCTTACTAATCTATGTGCGGTGGAGCTTAAGTATATAACTTTTATGATATGACTAGATGTGCATGTACCCGTTTGTTTTAATGGAATGTAGGTTCACCATAAATGCTGGTCCACCAAGCGTAATAATTTCAAACAAATTGAATGATGTGAAAATTGTGAAGGTAATTTGGTGGACAATTGATATGTTTTATAACATTGTTCATACCATCTTTTCTAATGTGATGCTTATTGTCTCTAGACCTTTCCAGACGTGGATGCTTTTTCTGCGTTTGTGTTTGTCTTCAATCCTCATACCTCTAAGAAATTGGCTGGTTCAAGATTTTTGGCACAAGAAACACAGGTAAGTTTCTCCACTTCTTATGTTGATTTTGCTTAGCAAGTTTGTTTCAGTACATTCTGCATTTCTCATTTTCTTTTCTTTTGGAGGCACAACTATATTCATTATTATTACCATTATTATTGTTATTATTATTAATGATGGTGATGGCAATCCACAATAGATTTTTGTTTTGTAAGCGCTTTTCCTCATCTTTTGCTCATGATACATAAGAGTTTTGTTTCCTTTGTTGGGACTTGTATCCTAACTGTTATTTGAAAATTGAAAATAGTCATGCATTATTATAGTTAGTCTTGATTTTAAAAGTATTTGCATAAGTTAAAATTTCTTAGTTAAGTTTGTTTTGTTATATTTTTGTAGCCTGTGTATTATTAATAAATAATCCTGAAGTTAGTCAAAAGTTACTAAAAGAGTTATTAGGAGCCCAGTCTACAGTATTAGTTGGGGGTCTATAAATCGGGTCTTTCGGTCCATTTCTTAAAGGAGGATTAAATCTTTTACTTACCAAATACTCTTTAGTATACTCCCAAAAAATTTGAAGCTGGAAGAGATTATGGTTCTTGAGATCTTCCCCAGAATGTTCCTTACTTACCAAAACTTCTACTACACCGGCTCCTGTAATCTTTGCTATTATCCTTCTGTTTAAGATTTCTAGGGCTAAATGCTTGCTTTTACAAACTCATAGCTTGTAAGTATTAAAGAATAGCTAATGAATGAATACCGAGTGTTTTGCAACATGTTGGTGTTGCTGACATGCTATTCTATGCAGATAACAAGTTCACTTCTAAGTAATTTGCTAGATGTGGTTGAGGAGGTTCAGTTAGCTCGGATAGAGATTAGAAATTTGGTCCAGGCAAAATTCTATTCTCAATCAGGTAAACACATTTCTTCTCTACTCCTTAAAATATTACTTTGAACCTTGGAGTTGGATCCTCAACTATATGCTTAAAATTCTTCCAATATTTGTGTAGAACCGTTAATATTTGGTCAATCTTGCCAAAACATGCTGCATTGTTACAATTTGGATAACACAAAAGCTGTTTCAGTGCAATTAAAAACCCAGTTGTACTGAAACATGCTGTTAAAAGCAAACGGCAGGTTATGTTATGGTTCTTGAATTTCATGGTAGCTAGATATTTTGGGCTCTCATGGCATTGGCTTCCATTTGATTGAACATCATCTAACTTTGGTGTTGCTTGAATGTGTGCCTCTCGTTGACTACCTTTTCCCTTTATAACTGATGGAACTGATCATAGTATTTTAGCTTACCAAACACTAGAGTCATGCATGTTGTTAAAAGTTAATGCTAACACAATAGAAACCATGTCCATTTTTTTACTTCTGGTTGAGAGAAGAGTGGTAATAGAATGGCAATAGGTTTCGGTTATATTTGGAGTTCTGGTAATTGTATGTTTCGGCCACATTCAAATTCTGTTTCCCTAATGGATTTTCTTTGTTGTCTTTGTCCTTGGATGTAGGCAAAAGGAAAAATCACATTCTCCTGTGTACTTTTTTTTTCTATTTTTTTTTTGTTTAATATTTAGCCAACTCCACAAACGACAAGCAGAAATTGAGTACAGTGACCCCAGAAAGTCAAAATTATACTAGAACGAGAAACCTTACCTTATTATAAATAGGGAAAGAAGAGTAATGCATATCCCTGAATGTAGTAAATTCCTAAATTAAAGGATGCACTAAAGAAGACGGGCAATGGTAAGGCAGTTGGACCAGTTAATATACCTATTGAAATTTGGAAGTGTTCGGGGGGAACGGTATAACTTAGCTTACGAAGTTGTTAAATGAGATGATAAGGTCTAAGAAAACGCCAGATGAGTGGAGGAGGAGCACTTTGATTCCTATTTACAAGAATAAAGGAGACACAAAATTGTGCAATCCACAAAGGATCAAGCTCATGAGCCACACTATGAAACTGTGGAGCATATACATAAAATGCTTTTAACTCCATTGGTTTAGGGAAAGACTACTATGGCATGAAAAAAACAAACAAACAATTTTCAAGGATGTAAATTTACTATTTAATAAAAAAAGAAAAGAAAAGAAAAGAGCACTTGCATACTTTTGGTAGTTGCAATATCTTCATAAATAACATCACCAGATGTGTAATTAATCAGATAAATATGAAGTTGCAATTTCGTGAAGAATTTTTTTTTTTTTATAAATGGTAACTTAATTCGTAAAATTTTTTTAAAA
This sequence comes from Castanospermum australe, assembly GCA_019955255.1. Lineage (NCBI taxonomy): Eukaryota > Viridiplantae > Streptophyta > Magnoliopsida > Fabales > Fabaceae > Castanospermum > Castanospermum australe. The sequence goes on from NSJW01000103.1 coordinate 196,988, forward strand.
ATAAAACTATGTAAATTCGCAAGTGCAAATTTGTTTGTAACTGTCACTCTCGCATGCAATTCCCCAATGATTTTGAACTTGAGATATTTATAGTACATCAGATCCGACATGATCTAGTTAGTCTGCAGAGCAGATTGAGCTGCCCTTCCAACACAAGGCCTTACAATATTTTTTCCGTAATAGATAAGTCATTTTTCAGATTTCTTAAGACTTTCCAAATTGCTAGTATGATTGCAACTTTTGTCCGGTATTGATAAGGACAAAAACTGGAGTTAATGTACCCTGGTTTTGCAGTTGAGCAGCTTGATTTGCAGCTATCTTTTATTGACTTCTGTAGTGGCAGGAAGGTGAAAGTGACTCTTGACATGACATGTTTGAGATGGTAAATTCCTGCACTTATTCTTTTGCCATGTGTCTTTTTATGTCCTGCTCAATTGATCCTCTGTTACCAAGTTGCAATGTGTTTCTCGCTTGCTCCAATTAAACTCATTAGCTGTAGGCTCTCCTATAAGCACCGTTTATAAATCGCTAGAACTTAGGCTCTGGAGGATGTTCCGTCTTTTTAATATCATTCTTTTTTGTGTGTTTTTAGATTAATTTATTATTTAGTTTTGATTCATGCTTCATACTTGCTGCAAAATTTTCCCTGAACTTTTAATTTTTTTATTGTGATCTGATATTACTGTGATTGCCTTCAACTTCAGTTGAGTATCTGATGTTACCAATTTGGTGCTATTTCTACAATTTTTTGTGGCATAATGCTCTCCCTACATCAGATAAGCTTTATTAGTGGGTTATCACGAGGACGCTGACTGATTTGACGCATGGTTTCTGAGCAGGGGGGCCTATCCTGTAGAGATCCTCCCATCTCAGATTCATGATCCTGATAGTGGGGAACAGAAGTCTTCGTCCCCTGTAGCTGAAATAAGGACCGCAGCTGGGAGTGTGAGAGTTGGGCATTCAAGAATTATGAGGCTTTGTAGGTGCATTTCCCTGGCAGTTCAGAGATGAACAACATTTTGTGCATGTCTGCTGAGTGCTATCCATTGTTGGGAAAATTGGGATCTTTGTGGATTGTATCATAGATCTTACCTTTTTTCTTTTTTAACTTGATGGTAGTTTGACTGGAGTTTTCCCCTGACTGGTTTAAACACATTTGTCACTTGTCAGATTTTAATGCGCCAGGGCCCCTCATGTTGCTTAGCCCGTTTTCTTTGTAAATATCCAGTATACATAAAGTATGCTGGCAATCTTCTGCAAAATCTTTGCGGCACTGCAGTTTGGACCAATTGGTGTACCTAAAGGCCTTCACTTATACATTTTAAGAATATTTTATCATTAAATTTTTTTAAGTAAGTTTAAGTATATTTAAAATTCTGAGTTTTATAATTGTGTGATTTTGGTCTCATAATTTTTTTTTAAAAAAAGTTTACTGTGTTGGACCCCGTGATTAATAACTTCGGTTGATTTGGGCCCACAATTTTAAATTAGGGGAACATCAGCTCTAATTTCTTTGATTTGGGGTCAAATATGCCTCTTTACTCTCAATCTGTCTTTATTTCCTTTCTTTCCGGTTCAACAATGGAGGCAAAACTAAAGTCCAAAACAAAAAAAAAACAATGGAGGCAATATATTCGCTTCCAAGAAGAAACATCAACGGATTGCTAATATTAATCACATGATGATTTAACTTCTGATTTTTAACTGTGTTTGATTTAATTTGCTTAACGTATTTAACTACATTTTTAGTAAAAATTATTCTCTATCATTTATTAATAATATTTTGATCATTACAAGCAGTGAAATTTGATAGTTATGCATGTTTTAAAGTGCGAGAGTTCAACTTAAGAAGTTGCCCTAATAGTTAAGGCTAATGTGTTTCTTTCCTAAATAAATCGAATTTAAACATTAAGCTAGAATTTGAGAGAATTAATTCTTCTAAATGTACTCTTAAAATTATTTAGAGAGGAATTTAATCTTAATTGACATAAAAGTTTATCCAAAGATATTATTATCATAAAGCCAAGAAAAAAAATTGCAAGAGCTTTTATCTTGTATCAACCTGAGGAGTTGATACTCTTAAGATCATTTAGAGAATAATTTAATCTCGATTGACATAAAAGTTAATCTAAAGATATTATTGTCATAAAACCAAGAAAAAAATTACAAGAGTCTTTATCTTGCCTGTTCAAATTGCAAGTGTACCAACCTAATGAGTTTATCTAGTGATTAATTAGAAAAGCACTTGGGGGAATTAATTTCACTAAAGTGCACTAGGGCAATGAAGGAAATATGCCTTTGAGATCATATAAGGATAGACTTAATCTTGGTTAATATGAAAGTTGGCCCAAGAATATCTTTATTGTATAAATGAAAAAAAAATTGAAAACCTATAAAATTATATCCACTTCTTATCAAAAAATGGCAAATGTATTAAAAAGGAAATTTAAGTTACTGAAATGAGAAAAAATATATATATGGCATATAGATTTCTTTTTTTTTTATTTTCCCTTCAATTCCACACATTATTTTTCATAATTTTTTTTGGTGTAATTATTTTTCTTAATATTATGTGTGTAATTTAGGTAAGGTTGGATATTAAAATCAGTTATAAATTTTGAACCAACTCGGTTGGTTGAACTAGAAATTTGCTAGGTCGGGCTATTGTATAGTTTAGTTAAATATGTTTGGTCAAACTCAATCAAAATTTGATGAACTAGATAAAAATTAATCGATTTTAACAAAATAAAAATAAAAAATTAGTGGATTTTGTGATCTTTTTAAAATATTTTTTTTCTAGCTAGTTTGTTTTTGTTAAGTTGCCAGACCGATGGAATCAGCAAACCAGTTTTGTTCAAGCACGATCCAAATTTATTTAGAACTATGATTGAAATTTGTTTTAAGTAAAAATTAGAAATTCTTCTGTAAATTAAGTTTACACAAGTTGTGTAAACTAAATTAACATAGAGAACTAACACATCATTATTTTTAATATAAAAAAATTATTTAGTACAAAAATTTGTGTAATTTATTGATATTATTTAATGTTAAATGATGATGCATAAATTTTTTTATTAACTTATAATACATAATTTGTGTAAACAAAACTTTTTCAATGAAAAGACAGTTCAAAAAAATTAATGGATGACAAGTGGCCATCGGATTAGAAAGAACCTAAGAAACAGTTTGTGGCAATCAAGGCAGATTTTCAAACGTAGTACAATAGAATAAGTTACATAAAATATAAATAATAAATCAAACAATGCCCACTTCATGCATACGGACAAGACACGTGAGATCCAACCCTACCATCACAAAAAGTACAACCTTTTTGTGAATATCTCAAATTGCTCTTCACTTTCATGTTATTCACCGTTTCCTGCCACTTGGCCTTGCTTTTGCCTTTTAAAAAAAAAAAATGGGTAGAAACCTTTGCATTTACTTATACCTACGGTGTTACCTATAAAATTTCTATGGAGTTTTTAAATTTTATATGAATTTATATAATTTTTTGCAAATTGAAATAACTTTAATAACATAAATTACGTTATAGTTTTTTATATATTGTCTCTTAGTACTATTATTATTAATCATAAGAGAATATATAAAACTTATGAGAATATAATCAGTTTTTTTAATCGTTATCTACAAAAAATTTAATTGATTGTTGATAAAATGTCAATACAAGGTAATTAGGGTAATTTACATAACGAAGTACTAGGAATGACAATAAGTTTACGTTTGAATTAATTAATTTTGTATTTAAAATAATTTATAATTAAGATTTTAAAATTAAAAAACTTTAACAAACATGCACAAAAAAATTATAAGATAAGGCAGTGGCTTCCTTTAAGAACAAAATTTGTTTTGATAGAAGTAAAAAAAGTAAAATTTAAGAGCGTGGTGAGAAGTATAATTAATAAAATTTGTAGGTTTAAATTTAATCAAAATAAAATATACATATCAATTCTAATGATTATAAAATTTAAAATAATTTAATTATTTCGTGTGAATGGATGTACCAACTACTTGTTTTTATATATAAAATATTTAAAAAAAAACTATTGGTGATAATATTAAAATAAATTATGTAAATAATACTTCAAATTTAACATCGGAAAGTTATTACTTGAAAGCAAATTAAAATATTCAAAAGATTTAATTTCAAAAGCATAAACATAGAAGTAAAGGCACAGCCTAACTTTGTTAACAATTTTGATTTTAAAAAATTTGGCACAGACATCAGGTTGATTTATGTAAACTCAACCATAGAAGTAATTATATTAAAAAACTTTAAACGGACAAAAAAAAAACTAAGTGAAGAGTAAGATAAACTCTTGGAAAGTATTATGTTTTTAGTGAAAATAAAAATATAAAATAATCAAACCAAACCATTTTTAGTTGCCGAAAAATAGTATGTCTGATTTAATTTTTAAAAGCTTTCAAATCATAATTTAGATAAAAATTTGTCTCTTATAACTTTTACTCAAACTATGATTTTGGGATTTTAAAAGCTAAATCTAACACATTAAAACTAAATACGTATGAAGAAACAATTATGTTACGAAGAAAAAATTCACACAGCAAAATTATAAATTTTTAAGAAAAAAATACGGTACTTTATACTTAGTTTTAATTATAGTTTTTTTCAAAATGCCATCCAATTTTTTTTTATAAAAATTTACTTTTAATGTCATATGAAAAATGTTTACATAATTAATAAATTGAGCAAGTGACTGCTGTGATGATACGAAACATCCACTTGGTACCCACAAATCCATGGATGACTTGCACCGAAGTGAAAAGCCAACCGAAAGTGAAAAAGGCCAACGGATTGTGAAAAAGGTCCCAAACCAAACTCCCATTTGTCCACCTCACACCAGCATGTGATGCACTTTTTAGCCAAAGTGCAACCTTACAATGACTATGATAATGCTTTTACTATTAATATATATAAAATAATAATAATAATAAAAAACACCAACACAAACACAGATAGAATAAAAAAGACTATTATAATAATAATAGTATTATAGTAGCAGCAGTTTTTTCTACAAGGGAGGGACCAACAAAAGGGAAAGGCCTAAACTTTTCCTTTCGCTAGGAAAAAGACATGGCCCCACTTGCATTATATTTTTTACTCCTTGTTTGCACTTTATATCAGCTTGGCTTATGTCACATTACCTTACCTACATACACACATCAAACCCCATTGCATTATTCTCAGCTTACTCCTACACCAACCCTCCCCATATCTAATCTACACAGCCTTTTCCTATCTATCTGAAGTCTGAACAGAGCAGACGAGAGAGAAACAGAGAGAGAGAGAGAGAGAGTCACTGTGTGTTCTCTCCAAAAGTCCAGCTTCTAGCTAGGGTTGCTTTGCTTTCAATTTTTGCATAAAAAAAAACTATATATATAAATTTCCTGAAAAGCAGAGCTCTTTTCCTTACCGATCTTGTTCTCTCTATCATAACTTGCTTTCCGTGAGGTAATTTTCTTTCCTTGTTCTCTCTCTCCTTCTCTGTTCCATCATCTTTCATATGAGGACATATTTTTTTTTTCATTCTTTCAAAATTCATATTTTTCTGGGCATGAAACCTTTTCTGGGTGCTTAAGATAAGGAAAAGTTGAGAATTTTAAGAGACGGGTAATTATTCTGGTCTCTTGTGATTGGATTAGATTTGTTATTCTTGTCTCTTTTTCCTTTGTTTTTGTATTTTTTATTGGGCATATATTTGCTGTGTTACAAATATTTCTGACTTTTTATTTTATTTAGAATTTATCTGCTACTTATAATTTATTCCATGAATGATGTTTGTTAAGGTTGCTGTAAAATTCCAGTTAAATTTTTCCTTTGTGAATCTACCGTTCTTTTATGATGATGGAAATGCCCTTTCTTTTGAGAGATTAAAGACGTCTGGTTCTTTTGCTTGGAAATGATAATTCAGCTACTATAGAAAATTTCATTTATTGTATACTATAATAATTTTTTCCAAATCTAAAGTCATATCGCCTTTGGAAGTTCTTTTCAGAAATTATTATTGGGTAATGTTGTCTTAATTATAATTTATCATTATTATTTATAAAGATTCATTTGCTGTTGTATAGCTTCTTGCTGCTGTGAAATAGTTTTCGGAGTTACCTTGTCAAGTCATTTATTTATTTATTATTGTTTCCTTTCGATTACTCTTAATAACTCTCATACACACACGGAGACATACATACGTGCTTCGTTGCTTTGAAATTTCTCTTTACTGTTTGGTCTTGGCCGCAAGTTTCCATACTTGATCCCAGTTCCATAAATTTCTAGCCATGACATCTATACATTGTTCAGATTTTGCGGTAGAATTCCCATTTTTGTTTTTCTTTTCTCTTTATATTACTAAGTATCTGTTCATATCAAAATGCTAATTTGTTTGTTTCTTGGCAGCAGCTGAATTTGCAGAACTAAATTTTCACTTCCTTTATCACACTGTTTGACCGCTTGTAAGTTTTATGACAGAATTCGGCTTCAACATCTTAAAATAAGAAGGGACTTTTTATTTGTTAGCAGATATTGTAGTTTGGGCAGACAATTACTAATTGTAGAATTTTTTATTTAGATTAAGGAGCAAGAGAAGGGTCAGCTTAAAGATGGGTTATATGTGTGATTTTTGTGGAGACCAGAGGTCCATGGTGTACTGCCGCTCTGATGCTGCATGCTTATGTTTGTCATGCGATCGAAATGTTCATTCTGCTAATGCCCTTTCTAGGCGTCATTCAAGAACCCTTTTATGTGAGAGATGCAATTCACAACCTGCGCTTATAAGGTGTGCTGATGAGAAAATTTCACTCTGTCAGAACTGTGATTGGTTGGGTCATGGTACCTCTCCATCTTCTTCGACACATAAGAGGCAAACAATCAATTGCTACTCTGGCTGCCCTTCAGCTGCAGAACTTTCTTCAATATGGTCATTTATCTTAGATTTCCCCTCTATCGGTGAATCTACATGTGAGCAGGAACTAGGTTTAATGAGCATTACTGAGAACAGCAACAAGAGTGCTTGGGTTCCTCCAGAAAGCCAGGATGTGTCTGGCTCAGCTCAAGTGACGGATCTACCCAGTATGGATAAATCTTGGGTTGGAGCATCTTCAATGCCTGAGTCAAGCTCAGAACCTCGTATTCTGGACCCGCCAGCAGGACCTGTCAATGAATGTCTGCCCAAGGTATAGCCTCAAATTTTCATTTTTATCACAAGTCTTATAGCCACACTAGGTTTGATGGACATTCTAACAACAGGACAGTAAATGAAATTGCAAGCTTGCAAGGAATGAGTTCTTTGAGTCAATTTGTTGGACGATTAATTTTTATTTTTTTTCTTAAAGCCTCAGAGTAATAGCAAAATTATCAGAGAACTCATAACCAAACTAGTTGTAATGGATTGGACATTCTAACAACAGACAGTAAATGAAGTTGCAAGCTTGCAAGGAATGAGTTCTTTGTGTCAATTTGTTTTAGAATATTGCTAGGGAGCCTGGACTCCCCAAAGCCTGGACCCAACCCACTTTCTCTTTCCCGGGATGCATATGGGCTGTGGGAGTCAAGATCCCTAGCACCACTCTTTGTTTTATGGTTTCAATTTTTTTTTTCTTTATAGTAGCCATAGAGTAATAGCAAAGCTATCAGGGGACTAATTTTCCTAAATCCTAAGTAGTTTCTCATCAACCATGTCATTTGTCCAAACCACAATTTCTTCTGTCTAATTCTTAAGTTTTATAGTTGATTCATTTTCTAAATGACTATTGCAGTATTTAAACTGCTTTGCTTTGGTTCTGCCCATTTATTGTTTCTTGGTCTAAGGTATAGTGCTTTCCTGATTTATTGGTATTTGGTAGCTTGAACTCAAAGCAGGAACAGCTGACCCTGCATGAATTCTTTCTATCATGTAGTTAGCTCTATTGCATGAGAGAGTAGCCATTTTAATTTGAAAAGCTTTGCTTTTTTTTTTTTTTTTTGGAGGGGGAGGTGTTTAGGGTGATGGTAAAAGAAAATAAATTTGAATATCCTAATCTGTATTAGACATGAATTTGGTTAGGATACTGTAGTAGTTGTAACTACAGTCTTGTTCAGATCTACATTTCAAGTTACCAAGATTTTCTTTCTTTCATGGGTGTTGACTATTATCTCAAATTTTCACCCATGGATTTTGATGATAGGTGACGTGATCAGTGGTTTGCAAAAGATATGTATATTGCCCTTGTAGCTTATTTACAAGGATAATTGCACCTTATCTGCAAGGCCATTGGGTATCAAGATATTTTCTCTCTTCGCTAGTGTTAATCACTTAAAATTTTGACCCATGCAACTTGATGACAGTAGATGTCATAATAATAAGTTTGCAAAGATACAATGGCCTTGTAACTTTAATATGTTGAAGGTTACACATTAGCTTTAAGGCCATTATATATGATTTTGCTAACTTTTATCTAGTTCACTGAAATGAGTTTCACAATATTTAGCTTTCTATATAAAAATTCTCATAATGTCATCAAATTACTTAGCACTTCTCTCGTAATTAATTTGCAGTTATATTGTCCCAGTAAAAAAGCTCTTGGACTATGTGAAGATGATCATCTGTATGGTGATTTCAACATGGATGAAGTAGATCTAGATCTTGAGAACTATGAAGAACTTTTTGGTGTGGCTCTCAGTCATTCTGAAGAGCTTTTTGAAAATGGTGGAATTGATAGCTTGTTTGGGATAAAGGACATGTGTGCTAGTGCTGGTGATTCCAATTGTCAGGGTGCTGTTGCTGCTGAGGTACTCAAATCTCATCATCCTTTGTGATAAACCTGGTTTTTCTATTATTGGAGCATCATCTGTTATATTCCATATAACTGAGCCATGTATCTTGTTGTCAATAGTTTCTCTATTTAATTTAAAGTTGCACATCTGGGAATTTTAGTGCATTTAAGTTTTACTCCATACAATGATGTTCTAGTGTCTTCACCTGTGCACATTGTTATTGATTTTCTCCTTGATCATCTGTTGCTTATGAATATCTTAACTCTTATGATAAAAATTTAGATAAAACGCTTATACTCTGTCCTAACAGGGATTTCTTGAGAAAGTTGCATTCTAAGCATACTAAGCATACTCCTATCATATGTGACTCTAATCATTAATTACCTTTTCGCTATTATTGGATCAAGGATTTATGTCACTTTTTCTGGTTTCTTTTGTTTTGTTGCTTTAGCTTTTTTAGGGGGATGTTGTGCCCTCCTCTCTCTTTCTCTGCCTTTTCATAATAAATTCTTCTTTTATCAAAGAAATAAAAAGAAGGATTTAGGTCAGTTAGTATGTTTCCTGTCTTATCTATTTTGGTGAACTTTGAACTGTTGGCATTGGCATGTGATTCTTGGTCTATGCTCTGTTTTAATATGAATATGTGATACATATATACATATTTGCAAATTGAAGCTGTTGGAGAGCATTTTGATGTGCACTGCTTTCTGTCTTCCAATGAAAATTATTATTGTGAATCAAGAAATAAATTAATAAAATGAAGATACACAAACAATTTCAAACCAGGTGATTTACACCCTTCAATAAATTTTAATTACAGTGATGATGGTAATAATGGAGAAAGTGGATGATGAAATGGGAAAAGATCTCTTGTGCCATGTGTGTTGCATATGCCTTTGTGTGTGCAAAGCTCTTGTGGAACTGAGTTATATGGATGGTTATGCTTGAGGTACGAATCAGGTTCTTTGCTTATGCAGTCCCCTTTGGTCTTCTGAAAATGATGATGAAAGAGTGCCCATTATTGTAGTGACATGCCAAACTCTGTAAACAAAACCTTTTTCTTCTTTCTACTATTTCTTTCTTTCTCTCTTGTTCTGGACTTTTCGGCTTGGGACAGGAGTTTTCCTGCTAAGTGTTAGATATAAAACCATTTATGAGCTTCCACCTAACAGCTCAAGCTTTTGGAATTGTTGGTTCTTGACATAGTATTAAAGCCTCTATGACCAAGTGGTCAAAAGTTTGAGCCATCTTCATTCTTCATAATTAAGTTGAATCTCAGCATAAGGTAAAATGAGTCTGTGCATTGTCCACACTTTTAGCCCAAATAACTTTTGTGTGAGGGGGCGTGTTAGATATAAAATCATTCATGGGCTTCCACCTAATAGCATAAGTTTTTGGAATAGTTGGTTCATGACACTAAGCTTCTTAAATATGTACACATTATTAAAAAAAATTCTCAATCAAGGTTGCTCTGATTTGTGTGGGATGGGTCTTCATTAATTATATATACTTGTTGGGAAAAATTTCCTCACGAAGCAAAAATCAAACACATAAAACAGCACAGGGATTTAGCATGGTTTGGACTCCACAATATCACTCACTAATCAAATCATCAAAATACAATCCTTAAAAAAAATTATTTGTCTCAAATCCAACCCCCAAATACACCCACACATTTTCTTCCTTTTCTTTCCCACAGTTGCAGCTCAGACTATTCTTTTACTCTGTTTTAGCTTCACAGTAGCAAAGCAGCACTCACTCTTTCTTTTTCCTTGCTGTAAGGCATTGGGACATCCTCTATGGTTTTTGGCACCTCTTCAATTATTTCAAGGAATCCGCCACACCTCTCTCTCAATTTTTTCTTTTTCCTCTCTTTAGGCATACTGGCTGTCACTTGAAAAATCTTGCCCATAGTAACTCTTAAATTTTCCACATTCTTTAATATAAACTTGTCTTGTGCTCTTTTGTTTTACTGCCTAGCAACTTTTCCAAAATCTTTTCCCCTCGCACTTTTGGGTTTGGGCCTTTTAACAATGGCATCCCACGTCCAACAATAATTATATGTCATTTTCGAGCTCCTGAATACATGACAATGTGCTAAAGTTATAGCTAGTTTAGTACTTGATCTTATGATTTTTCCACCATCTAAATTTGTTTAAAATGCTGTATCAAATACCTTCCTTATCGAGTAAGCACTGGCATGTGTCTCTCATATAATTAAGCAGTGTAATAGCTAATGGTTTGAAGTGGAAGGAAGATGATTAGAAGGTGGGGTCAGCTTGGTGGTTTCATTATCAGCAAAATTTGTTCTCACCATGTTGTAAACTATATAATTCATCTGGAGCATGATCAAACTGATAATGCAAACAACCAAAGTGATGATGTTCGATCCTGATTGTCTGGAAATTGAAAATTGTTACAGCAGAAATAACAAAAAATATCAGTGTGTTTCAATTCCTTAAATCTCTTGTATTTATTTGAAGATTTGCTTATGCGTTCACGCACATATGGTGAATGCATTTTAGTGTGAGTAATGAGATGTTCACAGTTCAGTATTTGCATGCTCGTAACGTGGAAGTCAAGCTAGACAGAACATTTACTTTCTTTTGTGGGGGCTTTGTTAAATGGCTATACATTTATTGCATTACATACTTCTAATCAGATCCAAACTTTTGTTTCCAGGGGTCATCGGTTGGATTGGTCAATGCAACGCAACCAGCTTGCAGCAATGCAGCATCTGCAGATTCAATGCCGAGTACTCAAACTGAACCAATTCTTTGTTTTACATCAAAGCAAGCCCAATCAAACATCTCTTTTTCTGGAATTACGAAAGAGAGTAGTGCTGGAGACTATCAAGACTGTGGGGCTTCTTCAATGCTTCTCATGGGGGAGCCTCCCTGGTGTCCTCCTTGCCCTGAGAATTCTCTGCAATCTGCTAATCGCAGTAATGCTGTCATGCGTTATAAGGAAAAGAAAAAGACACGGAAGTAAGTAAATTGCAATGATACTATTTACACAGTCAATGGCGTTTGTGCAATACCACTCTAAATTGACATAAAAGTTGTGGCGGTCATCATTAATTTGACTAGCTATCTCTCATTGTATATTCATCTTACCTTATTTTTGTTTGCCAACAGCGGCAACCAGGCTTTACCTCACTAGGTAGAGTTGGCTACATGCATCAATCAATGCCATTGTGCACTATCAGAAATCATTTGAAGTAAAACCATTTAGAGCAATATATTTTCTAATAGTTTCTGCTAATGTTTTCTTAGGTCTTCCTTTACTCGTTTTAATTAGGTTATTTTACATTTGATTAACTTTTCTCATTGGAGCCTTCATTAGTCTTCTTCTCACATGATCAATTCACCTTAGGCAAGTTTCTGACTTCTTCTCCTCAAATAGATGCTACTCCAACTTTCTCTCGGGTACATTCATTCCTAATCTTAACTTCTTCTTTTTTGTCCACTCATCCACCTCATCATTCTCGTCTCCACTATATTTTCTTTTGCTCATGTTGGCACTTCATGCCCAACATTCATTACCATAGAGCATCGCTGGTATTACAGTAGTCCAACAGAACTTTCCTTTAAGTTTGATAGGCACTTTGTGATCACAAATTACACTTGAAGCATTTCTCTATTTAATAGTCCAATAGACCTAATGTTTTCTTTGGTCTTCCTTTAATCATTCTAATTAGGTTATCTCCCATTTGATTAACTTTTCTCATTGGAGCCTCTATTACTTTTCTTCTCACATGATCAAACCACTTTAGGCAAGTTTTCGTCATCTTCTCAATAGGTACTAGTCCAACTTTCTCTTGGATAAATTTATGCCTAATCTTATCTTTTTCTTTTGTTTGTCCACCAATCCACCTTAGCATTCTCATCTTGGCTACACTTACTTTCTTTTACTCTTGTTGGTACTTCAATACTCAACATTCACTACCATCAAGTATTACTGGTCTTATAGTCGTCTAATAAATTTTTTTAAAGAGTTTGGTGGGCACTTTGAAATCTCAAATTACGCCCGAAGCATTTTTTCATTTCATCCACCTAGCTTGATTTTATGTGTAATATCCCTACCAATCTTCCCATCACCTTTGTAAGATTGATCCATGATACTTAAACCAACTTGTATGATGTGAGCCTCAATGTTCATCTCCTAAACATTGTTAACTTGCGTCTTACTAAATCTGCATTCTATATACTATGTCTTACTCCTACTTAATTGAAAACCTTGTGATTTCAAAGCCAATCTCCACAACTCAAGTTTAAAATTTACCCCTTTTTCTCACTGTTTCGTTGTGTGGCTCATGAGCTTGATCCTTCTGTAATTTGCACAATTTTTGTATGTGTCTTTTATTCAAATTAATATCAAAGGGCTCCTCTTCCACTCATTTGACATTTTCTTAGATCTCATTATCTCATTGAACAACTTAGCAACCTAAATTATACCTTTCTACCCTAAACATTTATAGTTTTCTGTTGACTAAATTGATAAGAATAAAACAGGTATCAGCAATTTTGTGAAAAAACAAAAGAAAATGAAGAAATCATTATAAAATTAAAAGTAAATCCACTTTTTATGCAAACGATTAGTGTTCCTGTGCTTGAGCTTCAGCGTATTTTTGTACATGTGTATGTGCCCTACATGCTGTGTTACTAGATCAATGAATGAAATGAACACATAATATTCATCTTGTGTGATGCACGTAATGTGATCAGCCTGTTAGACATAAAATCTGCAATTGTGCATATATTTTGTGATTGTAATATGCAATTATGCATATATTTTGGGATTGTATATCAATGAAGCATTAGTTTAGGGATTGTATATCAATCAGGCGTTAGTTTAGGGATTATGCATATATTTAGGAATTTTGTAATTAAGTAGGTTCCCAATTTATTCTCCTCCTATGTGTATATATATGGGTTCTGTATGTTCAGAGTAACACAACACAGAAATTCTGTTCTCCCTTTTTGTTTCTTATTTCTCCCCTTTTTTTCTTCAACTGCCAATCAGGGATCTTTTATTATACATTTCTTTGGATTGGGTTGCTACTACTAAGCAATATAACTATTTGCTAGTTATTGAATTTTTGAACTTCAAAACATATTTGCTCTATAGGTGATTTAACATCAATATTGGTTATCTTATTAGGTTTGAGAAAAAAGTGAGGTATGCCTCTCGCAAGGCAAGGGCTGATGTCAGAAGGCGAGTGAAAGGCCGGTTTGTCAAAGCTGGTGATGTCTATGATTATGACCCTTTGAGCCAAACCAGAAGCTACTGAGTGTACAACTTTTAACCATGTTCTATAAAAGGAAAGAAACACTCATATAGTTGCAAAAGTAAACAGTAACTGTTACCTGAAAAATGGATGAAGCTTGATGCATTCTTTCTCCATGCAATGACAAGCTGTCTGGTTTTATCACAGGGGCCTAGATTTTCTTCAGGGGAAGAAGGTTGTAACAAGCTCTGGTTCCAATGCTTGACGGTGTAATCTCAGGAGCAGATTGTGTGTCCTTCACTGCCAAGGATATCCAAGTTGTGATGTAGCTGTCATCACAATATCACAAAATGCCCCCTTCAACTCAGCAAATCCTGCAGTCCTGCTTCTTAATTCTTATCTAAGAATGCAAAATTCTTTTAACTCCTTGGGCCTTAATCATGCCTCCATGTTTGTATATTATGTCAACTCACCTTTGATCAAGGCACATGTAGAAGTGCCTGTGATGGCATGATAAGTGGCTCAATTTGATAGTTCTAGACAAGCTACATGGTTGTATGTTGTAATATTTTACCTCTTTCGCTTTGACATGTATAGCCCAAAATCTACATATATGCAGTTAGATGTATCATTGCCTAACAGTTATGAGGTCGAACAAGTTGTAAATTCGAAGGTTATGTATAGAATAGGATGCTATGTATCCTAATGACAGGAAACCGTCTATGTTGACCATGTATGAATATAAGTTTTGTTTGTATTTTATTTGGTTTTCATGGATGCACTTCAATTGCATGGCGGGTTTACTTCAACAATGAAATGTTACAGGAGGCTCTTGTGCGATTATATACAAGAAAGGGACGTTTTAAATATGTAAAAGTTTGTAATTTTAATAATTTTTCAAGTTCAGTCTCTTGGTAGTTGAGTTAGATAAATTAATCAATATTAGTAAATATTTAGGAATGATTAATTTTTTAAAAAAAATTATATTTTTTTCAAAAGTTTTTCAATAAAATTTTATAAATTATTTTTATCATAAAATAAATTAATTTAAATATACGGATTAATGAAAACAGTCTTGATGTCATAAAAAGAAAAAAAACCAATTCTTGAAAGGTTTAAAATTGTTAACCATGGTTAAATTATACTTCGCTCGAAAAATGAAGTAGCGTCTAACCATGGTCAAGGGACTCGGGTGGTCACCCATAATCAATCCCAGGGTGGTGGGGTTTCCACTGCAAAGCAAAACGAGAAGGAAACGAGAGTTTCCATCAACCCACAACCGTAATCTACAAATCCCCTCTACGTAAGTCCTAGAAAACTTTATTTTCTTCTTGGTGTTTGAGTTTTCTCCTTTGGGTCATACAAGAAATCTATGATTCTGTTGAAATGCTAGATCTTGAATTAGGATCATGTTCTGAGGATATGTCATTGTTCTGATTTTTCTGAATTTATTTAATATTTTGATTTAATCTTGATCAAAATTCTTGACCATCTTGTGGCCCGTAAAAGTTTTGGTTTGTGTTAGATCTCGTTGACGACGAAGCCACTCAAATGCTTTTCATTTAATTTCGTTTCCTCAATTTGCAATCTGGAATCTTTGGCATCAAATTACATGCTACATGGGATTTTAACTTGTTTGGTAGTATATTTTTTATTTTTCCTTGATTTGTGTGTTTTGAAGCACAGAACTTGCATGTTCTTCTCTTCATTATTTTGGGACTGTGGGACTTGGTCCTCTAATTAAGGTTTATGGGGCTGCAGGCTTTAACCCAATTTTTCTGAGTTGCTGTTTTTTCCTTGGAGAAAAGCGACAACTACATATTTTGAATATCAATTTCCAAATTCTGGGTATCTGGATTTACGCTGATAACTTGTAAAATCAGATATTATAACTACTAAGGAACCAAAGAAAAACAGCTATATAGTCAGGGTTTAAACCTACTCTGATTGTTCTTTAAATCTATGATTGATTATTCAGAATCTTATTTACTCTATTTTAATTTTGATAGTGTATTTAGTGCTCTAATCTTTCCTTTAATGTGTTTAACTTTACAGGTCAATATTAAGAAGACACCAACAAAGTTTCCATACTTGTACCTTCCTCTCTGACTGATCAAATTGACATAGCAATTCTGCTTCCTGGATCCCCATTTCCCTGTTTGTCGATTCTGCTTGATTCAAGGACAATCTATTGGCCACTTAGCTAAGTGTTGGGCTTAAACAGTTGCAACACATTTTTATATCAATAATGAGGTATCCCCGAAAGGACTCTCAGCATTGGCTAAAAAATGGGCCTTTCAAGTCTCCCAGCACCATCTGAAGGAGTGTTATGTGTACTTTTGGTAAATACTATATTATCTATATCCATATTTAATGGCATTGTTCGGACAATCCTACACATTGTTGGTAACCATCTTTCATCATCATCCATTTCATCTCCATCACCAGATACCTCCCAAAACCCACCTGAGTCAGTAGAATTCCATCCTAGTCCCTCTGAGAGTTACTTTGAAGAGTTTAGAAGCCGGATACCAACACTTTGGTTTGACAGTGTGTGTTGCTGTAAACAACCTGAGCATGACTGCTCTGTATGTCTTACTCAGTTTGACCTATAATCAGAGATAAACCGCTTATCTTGCGGTCACATATTCCATAAAGTATGTTTGGAGAAGTGGTTGGACTACTGGAACATTACATGCCCACTTTGCAGGACTCCCTTAATACCTGAACCTGAAGAGTGAAGATGATACATCTTGCTTTTAGTGAGTAATGAGTGAGCATGCAAATAAGAGGAAGTTTCATGTACAGTATAGTGTACATATTTGTGAGAATTTTGATGCTCATGCATCTGGCTTCTTCAATCTTTAACCCTTTGCCTTTTGTTTTATGATCTAGAGCTTGTGGAGGGTTTTGTTTTCCTTTGTTTCTGTCTATGCTCTTACCACAAATGAGGGATATGCTTTTTGCTTGCAAATTATGTTTGTCCATAAGGCCATTGGTCTCCTTGTTCAGAGCCTTAAATCCCATATTGGACGTTTGATCCTGAAATGAAAGCATCAATTACAGAATCCTTTTCTTTTGCCTTTTAAGTTCCAACACTTTCATTACCATGTATATATAATGCAGCATGTAAATTGCTGTGGTTGGCAATTAGTTTCGGTTATTACAAAACCATATGAACCACTAAACGTTATGATCTTGCTATATACCATGTATATCTTGCATCATTTATTATTACATTATTAGAAATGAGGTGCTACTTTTCATTCTCTCCAAAATCTCATACGAGTGAGGAACCTGTGGACTGTGGTGCCATGTCAAAATCTCCTAGGACGTCACGTGAGATTGGATTTTTTTTATTTATATTTTAATATTTAATAATTAAAAAAACACATTTATCGTGATAAAAGTTATTATTTAAAAAAGAATTCACCAAGGTGAGTTTTATTTATTTAAGTTTGGTAAATATATTTTTTAATTATTAAATATTGAATTGTTAAAATATAAATAAATTAAATATAATTTTACGTGACACTTTAAAAACATATAATAATTTTTATACTAAGAGATTACCTCTATACAAGAGGAGGTAATAAGATAAGTACAACTAATATTTTAAAAATCAGAGTACAACTAATATTTTAAAAATCAGATCAGTCGTTCAACGATGAAAAGAAGTTCAAGATTTTAAAGTCAAATTGGAATTTTGTATATATATATATATATATATATATATATATATATATATATATATGTGTGTGAAAATAACATACATATTTTAAATATACAAATAAAATCATGAAAAAAAATAATAAAATATGTACCTAACATGATCAAATTGACTCGTTACACATATACTAAGTCAACACATTATAAATTTAAGCAAAATATATCTAAGTATATTGTAAGCTAAATACAAATTGAGTAAAATTGACTTGAGCTTAGTAAATATCATTAATGATATTTTAAGTAGTCTAAAATTTTTAGTTAATATTTTTAGAATTTTGTTAATGTGAACTCTTAAGGCGTAGGATAAGGAGTAAAAATTATATTTATTATTCTTTATTAAATAATCTTGATTATTTACTCTCTCAGTTTATTTTTATTTTTTAATTTTTTTTGTCCCAAAATATTTATCATTTAAGAATATTAAAAAATTATTAATTAATTTTTTTAACTTTAAAGTTAGTTTGGTATTGGGATAAAATTGAGAGTAAATTTTCATGGGATAGGTTTTATATACAAATTTATATAGAAATCTCATCTCATAAAAATTTATCCTTATTTTTATCTCTATACTAAACCTCCAATTATTCTTATCCTTTAATGGAGGGAGAATTAATGAAGTAAGTGAAATTGAGAAAGAGAGAAAATATTAATAAAGTGAGAGAAAGAATAATTCAACCATATTAAATTATATTTTTTTATAATTAAAACTATTTAATAACTTTATTAATTTTTGTGTTAGTATCTTAAACGATAAATAAAAGTGGATAAAATGAGTAAAGAAAAAAATATTAAATGTATTTTGAATTTTCAAGATATTAAATAATTTTATTTTTATTTAATAATTTATATGTTTGATTCCTTGATGTGTCTCTTAACAAAACCCATATTTTTATCCTCTCATGCTTTCAAGATAAGTACAATTAATATTAATGTTATTTGATAAAATTTAAGTTCAATGAATGTTATTAATGAGTCGTTAAATAATTCCAATCTTTTTCTATCATGATTTGTGTAAGTATTCCATTCGTTCCTTTTTATCAATCATTTTAGAGAAAATATTAATATTTCATTTCATATGTTGTTTTAGAAAACTACAAAGATATTAATTATTTTTTTTAACTTTATTCTTGATTTAATAAAGTGAGAGAGGGTTAGTAAAATTAATAATAATACTTTGAGTATTTCAATAAAAAGAATATTTTGGTTTAATATAGTTATTTTTTCTTGTAAATAATGTGATTTAATGACTTTCTTAATTATTGTATAAGTACCTTAATGACAGGTAAAAAAAATAAAAAGATTGCACATAACATTAATTTAATACAAATGAAACTGTTATTTAATGATCCTCTAAATAGTCCAAAATTTATTTAATATTTTTATCTCTTTGTAATTCTAAAATAAGTACAATGAATTTATACTCACTCGATTTGGATGAAATTTAAATTCAATAAATATCATTTATGATTTTTTAAGTAGCCTAAATTTTTTTATTATAATTTTAAAACAAATATACTAAAAACTAATCTAATTTAAATGAAATTGTTATTCTCATAAATTATTACATATTACACATGTATTACAAAACCGTACATTGTATGAGAATGATAACTACTTTGATCTAAATTTAAATTAGGCTACATATATCTTATACTATATACCTTCATACTTAAAATTTTTATAAAATTGTGTACAAAATTTGTATTCCTAATATTAATATAATATTAATTTTTTAAAAAATTAGAAATTTTTGTTACTAATGACACATAAAATAAGAATAATTTGGTTATGTTCAAGAAAAGCACGCGGCAATTTAAAAAAAAAACTCGAAATTACATTGAAAAAATAGAAGGTGGAAATGGAGTTATTAGTGCTATACAAAAATGGGCAACATTTGAAAGCAAGTCGGTCACGATTAATCTCTAAACTAATAATTTATTAATTTTGTAAATCTTAATTTTTTTATTTTAGAAAATTAATGTAATATAAAATAAAATATACGACCTCATATGTATAGTTTTGATTCGAACTAAAATAGTTTATCCCTAAATTTAGTATACTTTTAAATTAAAAAAACTTAATAGATATAGCATTCAATATTGTTAAAATTAAACCAGGAAATGAATTAACAAAGTTTCTCAGCCAAATTCAATCGATTTAATCATTTTAAAATGACTAGTCCAAGCAAATGATATTATAAAAATAATTTATGTACAACTATATAAAATTTATAAAAACATTAATAAAATGTGGTAAATATTAATTTTTCTTATGAAATAATAATAACTTGAATCAATCAATTCTTTTAATTTTGATTAATTTTGTCCAATTTTAATTTATTCAAACTAGTTTAATTATAAATTCAGTTATAAGACCGAATTATAACTAATTGGATAATCAGTTCATAGTCTAATTGATTAGATTATTTGGTCTCACTTGGTTCAGATAACACTAATTCTAACCTAAAAATTTTTCATAAAGACAAATTGTAATTTACCCTAAAGAAAGAGGAAAAAAAAACTAACGAAAGTGGGAAAAAAAATGAAGGGAGAACTAAGGTTTTGAAAACCAAATTGGTCACTAAACCAGTTAAAGTATTAATTTAAGGTTTAATGATTCCACCATCGTCAAACCAGAATATAATTAAATATATACTTATATTTATATATATTAAAATAATTTTAATATGTATACTAGTTAACAATTATATATATATATATATATATATATATATCACTCATTTGCTATTTATATCATTCTTCTTTATGAAAATTTATTTTATTTTATTTTATTTTATTCTTATTCATGAATGAAGTATTTAATATTAATCTGAAATTATTTTTAATATAGAGTGAGATTTTTTAATTTTAATTTTTAGATGATGACAATTATATATTTAATATATAATAATTTGTTAAATAAGTCAAAATGATTTTTAGAATAGTGACTTTCCTTTCAAATTATATCGTTAGTTTATGATAAATATATAATAATATATTTTATATTGTCTGAAGTAGTGATAGCCTTGACTCCAAAGAAATATATTGTCCCAAATTCGAACCACGGATTTATAACTGTATTTTCAAACAATTTTCATAATTTATAATAAATATATTATAATACACTATACATTAAAAGTATTTGTGAATCAGTGATAGCGCCTCTCAATGGTTTTCCCTTGGCTCCAAGTTTGATTCATCATGACAAATTTTGTTAATTTGAATTGAAAACACTGAACTGAGCAGACCAAACAAATTGGTTTAAACTGTGACTGATTTGATCGATTTAGCTGGTTCAATGATTTAATTATCAGTTCTCAACGCACCAGTTATAGAGGTTGGATTGAACCGACTTATGGAATTGGACCAGTTTGACGGGCCAGTTATTTTCAGAACCTAGCACGTTACCAAACAAGGCGCCAAGCAAACCCATTCTTGGACCTATTGGCAGTAAACACAGCACCCTGCGACCACCTATCTCTATTTTATCCAGAGATGGATTTTCCACTCTCTGGCCTCGAACCTTAGCACGGACACTGAAACACAGCAACGCCATCTACCATCCCAGCGTCTCCTTGTTCAAGCTTCAACCCCTAAATGATGAACTTGTAGCTTCTGAGACACCACCTCTCTTGCCCACTTAACGTTTAGCCGTTTCGCCATTGGGGGTTTCATGGAGGTCATTGCTGAAGTTCGTTTTATGCACCACCACCATCAGCTTTTTCGCCGGAGCAGTCCCTTGTCTTGCCCTTTTGTACTGCCTCCACCCCCAAAGAGGTTCCTGTCACTGTAAGTTTTCCACACCCAATTAGTGTGTCTATGCCTGTGTGTTTCCGAGGCTGAGCTACTGTAATTCGACAATTCTTGTTGCATTGCACTTGAATTGTCTTTAATTGTATTGGGTGATTGTACCCATAATAATTGAATGTATACCCAATTCATATGGTGTTACCTTTTGTACTTTGATATTGTCATCTTACTCTGGCAAGATGTTTAGAAGCTTTTTACTTGATAGGGAAAACTCTACCTTTTCAGTCCGTTTATTTGGGCTGTTCTTTTTTGGGTAGGTGGAAACGGAAAGGAGGAAAAAGGGAAGGGGAGTGAAAATGGACTTAGATGAAAAGGTTTTTATTTTCACTCGTTGTTGCTTTGTAGAGGGTGGAAAATCACTTTCAAGTTCCAACTCAGTTTCATGCTATAGAGGTAGCCAAAATTTGTAGGGTGGACGTGGAGTGTAAATGACTTGCACTTGACTTTTAACTTTCCCACATTTTTGTAGTATGAAGCATATGTGAAGTGACTTTCATACCAAGTTTTCAACCTCACCATTTTCCACCTACTCAAACAATCATATTCTTCATGCCATTATTTAGATGTGCAAAAATTTGTAATGGATAGATTTTAAAAGAGTTTGTCTTGTGTAGTTGACAGAAATTGAGTTTGATAGGAAAAGCTTTAATACTTTTAACATAATTCCTACAATTAATGATTGGCCAATCACCAGCTTAGCTGGTTACTTCACTTTGTGACCAAAAACTAGCATGGTTGAAGCTTTTTGATTCTACATGCCTTACATTATAGTTGGTCTCTCATCAGTTGTTCGACTAGAAGTGATTGTGTTAATATATTTAAACAAATCAGTATTCCTGCTTACTGGAAATTCGTCACTTGTCCTGAACCGCTCATATTACCCCCTAAACATATCAAATAGTGATGTGTTGTCATCCCAATTGGTGGTTATTTTAATTTTTAACCCACTTACTAGACATATGGCTTACATTAAGCACTAAATATGTATTTTGGGACGATAAAGGATGCCAAATGCATAATTAATGATTCTTTTATATTTGAAAGATATGATAATTATGGATAGATCAATAATTCTGCTCGATACAACCAGGAATGGTGATATATTGTCATGTGGATGGATACACACTCTTTACAGTGTTCATTTTTCCCCCTTTTTTTTTGGGCTCTTGGTTGCACTTACGTATTCTAATATTGGGACAGGAATATATGTGTACCACTGCATGGTGTTTTCAGATTCACATACTGTGTGAAGAACCATAAATCAGTCAGAAGATTAGCTGCATTGTCAAAAGAGAAAGGTAATTCGAACATCTGCTTGTAAGCTTGTGTTAATTTTTTTGTTTAGTATTTCATTTTAAAGCATATGGTTAACTCCTTTCTTTAGGCTGCAGCTTTCTTGCTTTAATTGGTTTTGTAGCTTTTGGATCCTTATCATACTGTATTCTTAAAGGGTTAACAGCATCCAAGTCTTATCAAAATTGGGGTTTACTCATTGTTTTTTTATTTACAAATTACAATTATATATCAGTAGAATCTAATTGGAGCTTGGCTTGTAACAAAATCACAGGGTCAGGAGTTGGATAGTGTGCCTCACGTTAAAATATTTGATTCTTGTAGTGATAGAATTACCTTTCTTGTACCTCCCCATCTGCAGAAAACGAAATGTAAATAATTACCACGAAGGATTAACTAGTGGATAAATCATATTAAGTTTTATGTAAATATGTTCATAAGCAGCATACCACTTAAATTTTTCAAAATTTATTAAATGATTGGAACTAACTTTATAAAAGAGTAAACAAGTTATCTATTAAATAAAGCGAAAAGTAGACTTATCTGGCATTAATTTTATTGGAAAGCTAAATGCTACAACTACAACCATAATAACCCTTATCCTTGCCGTTAACAACCTATTCTAATATAAGGATACTGTTTCTGCATTTTTGCTAACTATCAAATAAGGCCTCTCTCAGTAATATGCATTTCATGTGGGTGCAAAATCTGCTTTTCAGTACTATTCATGTTTCAAATCATACTTTCTGACTGGATTTTCGTCCTGTTTAGAATGGATGATGAATCTGGACAGTCTGATTTTTCAGGCAAGCCAACCACTAGTGTTGATGAATTATGCAAGATCATTTGGACTGTAGAAGCTGATTTAGAAGATGGTCACCTTCTGTACATAACTGGTGATCCTGCTGTATTAGGCTGCTGGAAACCAAACATGGCTGTACTAATGTCTCCTACAGAGCATACTAACATATGGAAAGCTGAATTTCAGGTAATTTAACTGGCTGTCAAATTTAATCATATATATATATATATATATTAGAAGAGAAGATTTTTGTACATTTAGATTACCTTTTGTTTTCATCTTGCTCTGGAGCTGAGTTCAGCTGAATAGGTTTCTTATACACAGACATACATAAAAAAGCAACCAAAAATATATCGGGAATAGTAGAAAGAAGCCTCCCAATAGAGAAAAATGAAATCTATAAAGCTTTCCTTTTTTATCTCTGGAAATCCTCAACAGAAATACCCTTGAAAAGCAAATTCTGTCCCTCGTAGATTCTAAGAATCCTGGCAATCCAACTGTAACATATGATGGGAGACCTGTTGCAAATTGCAAAAAAGTCTTGCATTCTTACTGCCAAAACCTCTAAAAGATGTCTTTGAAAGATCCACAATAATTCATGGACAAACCCACATGTCCCTAGTGAGAGTAAACAATCTACGTAACATCTTTCAAGCCATAGGATGGTTGAAAAACTAGTGCTATTTTGTCTTTGAACTACTGGTTGTCGTGGAGTCTTCCTGCTCACACTTGAAGGTCATCTTAAATTAAACTAGACTGATAAATCTTAACCAAAGCATTATAATATGTTTAGTTTCTGTTAGGAAACCACCCATTACTCGGGTGTATATTAAGAAGAGACACAGAGGAGCACAGGCCCATGCAAGCAAGGATACCAACGTGAACAATGCTGCGACTTGAGTGCCAACGTGGCTGGAGAGAGACAGAAGAGAGAGAGAGAGATAGGCAGAATAGGAGGGAAGTTCTGTTATGATGTAAGAAAATATATAAAGGAAAAATTAGGAAGATGAGAGGCAAGAAAGGAGTGAGATAAGGAGTGAGTGGGACAGAACAGGCCTCTCGAAAGCCTGGGTTTCCTTGTATTTTTTGTTTCTGTTGCTGTATACAGATCACTTTCAGCCCCACTAAACCTGATATTACCTTGATATCATTTTTAGGAGAGGAGATACAGTTCTAATTTCAATTCCTTTTGCTGTCTCTGGTCCAGTTTCTAACAGTTTCATATTGTGAAAAGTTCAGTTTAGTCTTGTTTAGAATGATTTGAGTAATATGGATTAATTATGCCCTATGAAGAAACAAAAAAACTCCATTGAAGTCAAACTGAACCTCACATGTGCCCGCTCGCGTGTGTAGTTATTTCATGTTATAAATTCAAAGTATGTGGTACTTTGAGATTCCTTTTCTGTTTTTGGCTTTTAATTAGTTGTTGCTAGTGTTTGTATTATATATTTTAATAAAAATAGATTATGAGATGTTATATTTCCCATTGTAGAGTAAATTACCTTCATATGATATTTAGTATGTGGATACTATGCGTATATAATGTGTACCAAGTAGTGGTTGCTCATGCTGTTATTGTCTACATATTGATTACAAGAAACACCAAAAACATGAACCAGGCCTATCAAATTTTGTCTATGTGATTTAGATCCTTTGTGAACTGCTAAAGGCATGTCATTGGATTAATCTCATTCATTATGTGAGACCTGGAATACTTATAGTGGAAGATAATGGGGGCTTGTAACAAGGCTTATGACTCCTTTTTTAATTAAATTACGCATGCTTATAAAATCTGGTTCATTGTTTGACATCCTCAATCTATATGGCTAACATTATCCCATATCCAAAAGGTAGGAACTGAAAATAATTTCTTGCAATTGCATTTTTACATGATTTTTTTTCTTTCTGTGTACTTGGGGTTCAAATTCAAACCAGGGGAGGGGGAACGCTCACTTATTACCAAGTGGGTGACCCCCAGACTATAGGAGTGATGAAAGATTTGAAGATACTTGAATCTTCTCAAACTGTTTCTTTTGACATTCAAAAAGATTTCACGGTAAGTGCCAAAAAGAACAAGAGACCTTGGACACATAATGAATTTTGAAGTAATATCTAGGCATTCCCCATTGAAAGTCTTTAATGTTTTGGATATGATGCTTATGTTTTGGATAAAAAGGCATACACACAGACATGTTACAATTTGCACTTAATTTAAAAGGAGATATGTAATGACTGAGGAAAGGAAATATGTCAACATGAAGCCTCCAGATCAAAATGTGGATTAAAGTGCAGATTATTATATGCAGCTACAATATTCTTGGAATACTGTATGAACATTGAAATACACATTTTTATATGAATTAAGTGATTCCCTTGTCATTTTATGCTTGCAGATTGCTTCTGGCTTGAACTTTAAATATAATTATTTCATTAAGGGAAAATCAGGATCCACAGGTGACATTCTTTGGAAGCCTGGGCCAGAGTTTTCTCTGTCCGTACCTCTTACAGTCCTTGAAGACAATAAAATTGTGGTGAGGGATTTATGGATTAGGTCTGATTCCCAGATGTCTTCATCTCATGTGTGGCCCCCCTGCATAGAGGATCCATATCTTCTAGAGCAACCCTCAATATCTTTCCCAGTCAAAGGTATTTCTTCATCTTTTTATACTAAAAAAATATTTGTTTTTGCCTAATATGTTTCTGAACACTCAAATGCTTTCAGTGGTTTGACAGATGAGGGAAAGATTGTGAATCACCTTGAAACTGGCGTCCTAAAGTCAGAGACACTCTGGTTGGAAGATCAATTATACTATGACAATGAGGACATGGTTAGTGCTAATGATAAGGATTCAAATTCTACTAATATTCATTTTGAGAATTACCAGCCTGTTGAGGAACCCTGGCTACTCCATTCACCTCCTTTCATTGTCTCTAAGGATAAAATGGAATCCAATGAATCTGAAACTGATGACACTGTAAAAGAGCAGGTGAAGTTGGTAGATACAGAAAAGTTGTTACCTGAAGAAAGTATTAATATAATTTCAAAAGACCCTGTTTCTACCATTATACTTATTAACTCATCAATATGTACTATGCAAAGAATTGCAGTACTCGAGGATGGGAAATTGGTTGAATTATTACTGGAACCAGTCAAGAGCAATGTGCAATGTGATAGTGTCTATGTTGGGGTAGTCACAAAGCTTGTTCCCCATATGGGTGGGGCTTTTGTTAATATTGGGAATTCTAGACCTTCTCTTATGGATATAAAGCAAAACAGGGAACCATTTATATTCCCTCCATTTCGTCAAAGGACAAAGAAACAAGAAATTGAACTCAAGGATTGTCTCATTCCCCGAAAAAATGATCATGTTTCTTATGATGCTTATGCGTCTGATGGAATATCAGCCACACATTCTGAGGATGGTTGTTTACAATCTGTTCACAATGACTATGATGAGCATGAAGGAGAGGATGATTTTTATGTTTCAGAAATTCTTAAGGAAAATGTGAATGGTAGCATGGTTGATGATGAAGTAGAAGCTGACTTTGAGGATGACATAGAGGGAAGTGAAGTCCATATAGAAGGAGAAACTAATAACAGTTCCCTTCCTTTTGGCATAAATGGGTCTGTCAACTCTCATATTTTGCAAACAAAAGATATAAAGAGATCGACCCACATGGCTTCCGGGGAAAGCAAATGGATCCAAGTTTGCAAGGGAACCAAAATTATTGTCCAAGTTGTCAAAGAGGGCCTCGGTACTAAGGGTCCCACTCTGACTGCTTATCCAAAACTAAAAAGTAGATTCTGGGTATGTGCTCTTTTATGCATGCACTATCCTTCAAGTTTGATTGTATATCATTCTTGGTCTTTCTCATAAATGAATTTCTCTATACTGTGTTTTATCTGAATTAGACTCTCTGACCTGCAGGTTTTGATTGCACGTTGTGATAGAATTGGAATCTCCAAAAAGATTTCTGGTGTTGAGCGCACAAGGTTGAAAGTTATAGCAAAGACGTTGCAGCCGGAGGGTTTTGGCCTCACTGTAAGAACTGTTGCTGCTGGTCATTCTTTAGAGGAACTGCAGAAAGACTTAGAAGGTTTGCTTTCAACTTGGAAAAATATAATGGAACATGCAAAATCTGCAGCTCTTGCTGCTGATGAAGGTGTGGAAGGAGCTGTTCCTGTTATTTTGCACAGGGCAATGGGTCAAACTCTCTCAGTGGTCCAGGATTATTTCAATGAAAATGTTAGTTCTGTTACCAATTTAGGTCCCTCTCTCCATTCATCTCTAGGATCTTTAACGTTGTCTATTACATATTAGAAAAGAAAATCTGGGTTACGTTCTGTCTCCTGATTTCATTTTATCATGATTTACCTTCAGGTTAAGAAAATGGTGGTTGACTCCCCAAGGACATTTCATGAGGTATGGCATCAGCTAATTGTAGAAGGCTAAGTTGACATATTAGGACTGGAGCATATCTGTTTTTTTATGTGAACAATATTAACTTTTCTTTCCCCCATAGAGAGTTATTCAGGAAGAGTAGTTTACTGTGAGCATTGGTCTGTGAGTATCTCCACCCAACTCTAGGATAGACTCTCACATGTCAGTTTACCATTACCTGTTAGCAAATTCCAGTCAAAGCCCGCAAAAAGTGAAGAACTGTATCTTACATGTGTACAAGACTTAATTATATTTAAATTTATGGTCCTACATTAGCATGCTGATCCAGTTGTAGTCAAATAATGCTATATGAATGGTATAATTATCTTTTGCAATTGCAATACTTAGTTCAACAGCTAATTGAAGATTCAATGTACAAACTGGCACGACACTTCTGGTTTGGTGATATCATGCTTTTTATTTAATCTTCAGGTGACTAATTACCTTCAGGAAATTGCCCCCGATCTTTGTGATCGAGTTGAACTATATGATAAAAAAGTTCCCCTGTTTGATGAATTCAACATTGAAGGAGAGACTGACAATATCCTGAGCAAAAGGTGAAATTTTGTTAACTTCTTTTGTTATTAATCATGCATGTATAGCTTTTAGTGTGTACATTATCCTTGTCTTTAATATGTTCTTTTTCTTAGAGATATTTTGTTAGACTGCTTATGTGAAGCTAATCTAATGATGTAAAATGTAGTATGAATATTAATGAGGATTATTTGAGAACTTTTTAAGCCTAATGACAGAAAATGTTGTTTTTTTTTATTTTTTTTATTGTGTAGTTGTTGGTGTTATTTGGGTAAATCATAATTTTGTCAAGAGACAAATGAACCTTAAAGCTTAAGATGTTGGGTGCTGTGTAGGCCGAAATATGGTTTATACTTTATATCTCTAATACACTCCCTCATGCGAAAGCCCTTTGTGTTTGAAGCATTGACATAGCAGAGGCTTACTGAAATCTTGTGCTGAAATTATAATTTAATTAGTAGAATGGGGGCAGCAAGGTTTGGACTTTTGACTACTTGGTCATAGAGGCTTTAATATCATGTCAAGAATCAAATCAACCCAAATGCTTTTGTGTAAGGTGAAAGCCCATGAATGATTTATATCTCTGACAAGTTCTAATTGGCAAATGTGAAATTTAAGGTTTGCAGTAATTTAGATTTGCAGCTATGGTTTAACTAAGATTTATTTATTTATTTATTGTTTTGTGTGTTTTTTAAACGGGACTGAAATGAGTGCAATTCAGAGGATAAAGATTCCCAAAAATCTAAAAAAGCAGAAAGAAACCATAAAAAATAGGCAAGAGGTGCCTTCCAATCATGTGAATTCCTCTCTAAGAAATCTTCCAAAACACCAAAAGCAGAACACTGTAATGAGGACAAAGAATTCTATTTTATTTCGAAGTAATCAGATGAAAGAAATTGGATTTTGAAGGTTCTAACAATTCATTCTAGAAATACACCATACCATAGTAACAATTTTCCTGCCTTTAAAATTCTCCTTTCTAGGATAAACTCGACAGCTATCTTGAAACTGCATTACTTTTCACTATAACCAATTTTGAACACTTAAGGACAAATAAAAGACCCCTTGTGATAAAAGGCAAAGCAAACAGGCTCTTAAATTATACATTCCTGATTTCAAATTATTGATTTTTCACAAGCTTCCCAATCTGTCAGTGTGATTGAAAACTCCGAATATTGTTAAAAACTAAAAGAAAAAGCCCAAACAGTAAATAACAGTCTCGTTGCCAATATTCTTATATAAAACCTTAATTGTTCTGGCTTTCCTGGAAAACTTAATGATAAAATTATTAACTTGCCATTTTTCTTTATGTTGATCACTTTATAGGGTTCCACTTGCTAATGGAGGTTCTCTAATCATCGAACAAACTGAAGCATTAGTGTCTATTGATGTAAATGGAGGACATGGGATGTTTGGTCATGGAACTTCACAGGAGAAAGCTATTCTAGATGTCAACCTTGCAGCTGCAAAACAAGTATGTTAGATGCTGGACTCTTTATTATCATCTATTTGCTCATCGCATAGGCTTTAGTAAGATAAATTATTTGCATTGTTCTGTGGCATATATAATTTAGAGAATTCTATATTTATTCTGACAATCTTGTAGGATAGTTATGGAGTTATATTTCATCAATGATTCTTGATCCTCTTTTCATTTATCTCTTTTTTTGAATTTAGGGTTTGTTTTGTCTTGCGACATTAATTTGTCTGAACTGTACAAGTTCTTTAATAAAAACAATATGTTACAGATTGCAAGGGAGTTGCGGCTACGGGATATTGGTGGCATTATTGTGGTAGATTTCATTGATATGACAGATGAAGGTAAATAGAAATCTTCCTCTCATTTGTGCAAATGAAGTATATACCAAGTAATGAGTTGTGGGAAGAGGGTAATATTTTCATATCACTAGTTTGAATTTTAAAATCCCTGACTGAAGCTTTATATAATCCTGTTGGAAAGTTTCGTGGCAATATGTTTGTTTTTTTATTATTAGTGACAGTTCATGAATATGTAAGGGTCCATAGCAAGTAGTCTTCCCTTATAAGTTGATGATTTTAATTTGTATCACTATGCAAAATTTGTCAACCTAACCTGTAGGTCGTTCATGGTATTTTGCATATGCTTGCAAATTAACCTGTTGATGACAACAAAGTTTAATTATTGATGGATTATTTAGCTTGAATTTTGACGAAGTTTAATTATTGATGGATGACAACAATGAATTTTGCTCTAAAGTAGTTTTTACAAGAAAAATTGCCTATCCACTCCCTGTTCATTTAGCTTTTCTCTTCTGCTAACTATTCTCCATCCTATTGAACCGTATGTGATCTCTAATAAAAACCTGCAAGGGGGTTCAATAAAGGGTGAAGTGCAATTATGAGCTTAAACAAAATTTTACTCTAGATTTTGCAGAGAAAGCGGGAAAGAGAACATTTTATCCTCTCTGCTCTTTCTGAGTCCGTGTATTTCTACATAGGTTAGCAGAATTATTGATGTATGTGGTGAATTTTATCAAAGGAAAATCTCCTTAAGATGGCTGGACTCATTCATTTTATTGAAGCTCACCTGCAGCCAATTCTTGTATAAAATTTCTAGTAGTTGTGGGGGTCTAATGAGTCCCACGGGAGTCTTACATTGTCCAAAAAAATTATTTAAGTGAATTTTTGTGACGAACTTAATCTATATATTGTTTCAGACCTTTAGATTAAATTTTTAGGCCTCATTATTGTTCCATCTGGACTGCCTGTACTTATGCTTCAAACTTGAGAATAAAGGAAATAAAAGATATTTAAGTGAAAGCTATTTGTGGAAAAAGAAAACTAAATAGACACCCAGTGATTGGCTCATCTGAGTTTTGCTATCAAGTTTGTTGGTTGTCCTTATACTGACCAGAGGACAAGCATCAGGCTGAGATGGGACTTTGTGCTTTAAAACTACCTAATGCCGCAGCAGATATCAGGTTTTGCCTGATATTTATTATGTTAGAATCCTATTCTCGCCCTTTGTCCTCATTATGTAACTTCATGAAGGACTGGCAGATGTGACCGACTAGGTCATCTAGCCTCAAAGTAAACTATCTCCTGAATGTAGTAATACTTTCAAATTTCAACTGATGCAATGATATTTAGCTTCAGGATGAAATTGTTCATCATTTTTTATGCCACTCTAAAATGACTTCTCCCTTGAATTTGGATGATTCTTGGTCAGCAAATAAAAGATTGGTCTATGAAGAAGTCAAGAAAGCCGTTGAGAGAGACAGATCCATGGTGAAAGTCTCTGAATTGTCAAGGCATGGACTCATGGAAATAACACGAAAGAGGGTATGTTGCATGGCTCTGGTGGATATATTAGCAATATCTTAGTTCATTATCACAGACTTCACTGCAACATCACGATGATTGTACATTGGCATTACAACTATGCCTGCATATGGATTTGTTGAAAAGGAAACATGGAGGACAAATATGGAAATAGATAATATGTTTCACATTAAACATAAAGTGATTTTTTTTTCTCTTGGGATATACTTCCAATGGTTTTATTTGAGTATAACTTCTCAAATAGTTTACCAATTTTATTTCACTTTCTGTTACTTTACCGATTATCCTCCTTCAGGATTGCCTAATTCACACACACGCTAAACCGATTAAAGATTTAAAAGAATAATACCTGAATTACAGTTTTTTAAGTTGTATTTTCCTCTGATGATTGTTGGCACATCACCCCGTCAAGTTCAGTTAAGATTCATTAAAATAAATTATGAATGCTTTGCCAATGTTTGACAGGTTCGACCAAGTGTGACATTTATGATTAGTGAACCATGTGCTTGTTGCCATGCCACAGGCAGGGTTGAAGCTTTAGAGACATCCTTCTCAAAAATTGAACAGCAAATCTGTCGGTTTCTTGTAAGTAGACATTTTCAATCTCAGAATTTTGTTTCAACCATATGAAGAAACTAAAATGTAAGAGTCAAAGACCTTTGAAAAGCTCAGTCATCATATAAGGATGAAGACAATTTATTCCTTCTATTTGGCAATTCCTTAAGCTCCTAGAATCAAGAAAGTTTGATGTCTTCTGTAAGATGGACTTTAGGGTATCCTCTATTGCTTGCCTTATGCAGTTATGCATATTACTTGCTGCAATATATTTTCTTCTTCTTCTTCTTCTTCACCTCGTAGCTATTGGTGAATCATTTCTTTAGATCATAACATTGTTCTGTTCAATTCCTTTAGTATTGTTACTGTAGTGAGTATGATTTCTTGTTTCTGCCTCATCCATATCCCCAGGCAACAATGGACCAGAAGGCAGACCCTGAAAACCCTAAGTCCTGGCCAAAATTTATTCTGAGAGTTGACCATCATATGTGTGAGTACTTGACTTCAGGGAAAAAGACAAGGCTTGCAATATTGAGCAGTTCTCTCAAAGTCTGGATTCTTTTAAAGGTATAACTGATCAATGGATATTTCGCTTTAATGATTGTTGCTATGCTTATAAATTGTTTCCATGGTTTGTTTTTATCAATTCCAGGTACCTTAAACTTGTATAAAATACCTGCTATTGCTTAAGGGTAGTAATGGCAGGGTTGGATTTACATTACAAGGTGTGAGGGAAAATGCCCTCAGTGCCATCAAAAAATCAATAAGCATGTGTGTTATTTACTACTGTTGCCGCCATTATTAATACAAAATTGCTCCTATAAAAATAAATTTTGTGGTGATATTTAAGCCACTTTCTCCCCATGATTACTGCTGAAAAAGAAGGGAAAATACTATTTGTTGTTTTTTCAAAAAAAAAAAAAAGAAACACACCTGCCAATGGCTCAACGACTCTAAGTGCATGTACATTGGTGTAGTCTATTTTTGAGAAGAATATATTTTGGAAGAATTAACTTTGAAATTACTCTTAAAAGAATGAGTTTCATAGTGAACAGGTTTGCCCAAAAGTAATTTTGGGTATATTAGTATGAGATACCAAAATTACTTTTGTTTAGAAGTAACAATAGAACTACTTTTCAACCCAAATTTAATTTTGGACTTAGCAGCCAAACATAAAATGGCCCCAAAACTACTTTTGGGGTACAATATTAATTGTAAACCTCTAGAATTACTTTTGTAATGGTATCCAACCAGCACTTAAATGCTATTATTTAGTTGTTTAATTAACCCTAAAATAAAAATCATATAATGTTTTGAAAATACGAGTAAATGTGGAGAGCAATTGTTATATGTAAAGAAAAATGCTAGATATACAATCTTTATTGAAACAAAAAGACAATCAGTTTTTAGAGTCATTGAGTTGCATATGCATTTGTGCATGGAAGTTTTGATGAGATTCTGCATGAGATAAATTCGATGATGCAGAAAGGGGAGAGAATTTTTTTCTGCAAAAATTGTTTACATGGCATTGCTTGTTCGTAAATGTACTTTCAATAATTATATGTTGTTGAATATAAGGACATTTATATAATAATTTAACCTTTAGTTATCTATAATTCTATATCAATGGATATACTACCCCAACTAACCTGACGGTCTACTACACACCGCTTGAATCAACCTTCAAATTCATCTACTTCAGTGGACACTACACTGCAATCTAGGGGATGTTCTGAACTTTATTTTAGGAATGCTTCCCAAGTTTTATCTTTCATATCGCTGTCTAGCGAATGACCCCATATAAGTGCAGTTGATCTCTTTACACAAAAGCTAGGTTGAGGTTCTATTTGCTGGGGAGATGTTTTGTCATTTTAGGGTTTTTGGTAGCAAAGCCTATATTAAATATGATTTTGGATAGATAAAACATTGCTTTTAAGATGATTAATATATTTATTTCTCATTGGCTTATATAATTTTCAATTCGTGCATTGCTGAGCACTGATTGGCTGTTTTTTATTCTTCAGGTTGCTAGAGGGTTCACTAGAGGAGCATTCGAGGTCAAACCATTTACAGATGACAAAGCGGAAAGAAATCAACATCAAGTTGCCATTTCAATGTTAAGATCCTCAGAGGCCAGTACCAAAAAGCCTGGCCAAAACCTGACTCTTGTTCCAGTCAAAAAATCAAAGGCCAGGGGAAAATAAAAATGTCCTGGTGTTCATGTAGTAGTTCCTTCGTATACAGGCATTTTTTTCATGCTATACATAACTTACGGAGAGAAAGTATGGCCGCAGGGTGGAAGAGCAAAATCATCTGGTTTCACTTTTTGAGAGTTTTAAATTAGAAACAGGCTGTTTAGGCGGATAAATACCACTCACTTTACCTGTCATAGCGAGCAGTTTTGTTGTAAAGAACAATTTTTGCCGAGTGATTACAGGCAGCAGGTTTCACGAATTCATTTCACTCCCAATCAAAAGGAACATGCCAAGAAACTAGTGTAGACCAGCAGTCAACAGGTATTAGCAACAGTTAGCATTCCCTAGTCATCCCATTTAAGTGACTAGTAGTTTGAATGGGCAATATTGACTTCCAGTCTGAGCTCTGAAAAAAGTAGTTTGTGTATGAGTAATGCTAGTGTTATGATAAAGAACGATAGCATGAGCAGAGCCATCCAAAGGCTGCCAATTTCAATGGCTTTGCACAAACTGTTGTGCTTTGTGTAACTTAATATTGTGATTTGTAACACTAGAATTACTCTATGAATAATGTTATTTACACATCACTTTTTGCATGTTACTCTTTAAATTTCTCTCAATATTTTATTGTCATTTACATCACTTTGTAGTTTAACAAACTACACTTACAATACCCCGCCTCAGATTAGAACTGAGTTTTTGATGGCTCAGAGTTGCTGATGGCTCGAAAAGAGCATTACCAAGAAATAAAGTAACCAAGAGAGTGATTATTTTGTCAAAAAAAAATATTGATTGCTAAAAGAAGTGTGATAAACTACTATCACATTTAAGAGTAATCTTAGGCCTCACTTCTCTGATAAAGCATGGAAATGTCCTCCACAATTAAAACTCGAATTTGATGAAGTTTGATGTTTAATGTGCATTGAATTCGCCTACTCCATGTGACGATCTGTATCCCTATTTTATCACTAGTTGCATATTTGAGAACTTGAACATGATTTTTATTCAAATGTTCACTAATGTCAGACAGCACATTGAGAACTTTCCTAACAGCACTTTCATCTTGTCTTTATTTATACATTTTAATCTTTTCAAGATATTTCTCCTGTTTAAAAAAAAAAATAATACTTTCTCGATATCATCTTACAATAATAAACACTAAAAATACCAGAAATAACAGAGTCCAAGGAAATAAGAACTGACAATTGACAGAACTATTATACCATTGTAATTCTACTAGACTGATGTGGTTTAGCAAAAGGGAAACTAGAATACAAAAATTAAGGCAAACTAAAGTAGTTTTGATTTGTGAAAAAGCCGTAACTCAAGAGACACCAAGTCTCCTTGGAGCCTGATGGATCCCACTTTGCATTAAATTTAACCTACTCCTCCTCCTCACACTAAGACCACCTTTATGACAATAAAAAAAGTTTTGTTTCAGCCACCCACAGCCATGGCACAGAGTAATTAGATATGAGATTTAAGCACGAAACAAAATTTAAATTAAGAACTTCAAAACTTCAAAGTAGACGCTACTCTTACAATACAAAACTTAATGGTTTTACTCCTCACTGCTAAGACTAACGATTACAATTTCTCAAATGCAACACAGATAACAGCTAAAAGGTACACGAGTATATTTCAACGTATCTAACATTGGAATTTCAAATCTAACAGAAATTAGTTCGTTGCAGCATTACAGGTATTAATACCGTCCTTGCAATCACTGGTCAAATCATTGAAAGTTTCAATCTGCTTTTTACCTCTCAAGAACACTTCTGTATCAACGGATACTCTCATGTAACCATCAAATTCTACTGGAACACCATTATTGAGTTTTGTTGTCTCAGAGTACCATTCACTACTTTCATCCCAAAGATCCTTATACTCATCAAGAAAATGAGTTGTATACTTATCTTTCAAAGGATCAAAGAAAGACAGATCAGGTTCATTTGTTGCTATGTAGAGGTTCCTTCCATCATCAATCTTGTTCCGCAAGGTTGAGATAAGTGCATCAGGGGAGGTATGTGCATCAAGATTAGGCCAAAGTTCCTTGTTCCTTGCCTTTTCCCCTCTCACAATATGAACAGAGTCATAATCCCAATTCAACCTTGAAGCTATTGCAGACACTATACCCATCAACCGCCTTGATTTCCATATCAAATGCCATGGCCTTTGAACAACAGACTCTGTCTCTCCTTCACAGACTCTATACCAATAGTTATCCGGCTCAACAGATCCAAACTTTCTCATAATTAAAGCATCCTTCACTTCCAAAAGCTTCGTGGGTGTGACCTGGAAATCCTCCACAAGATGAAGAGTCAGCCCATCCTTTTGTTGCCACTTATTCCAATCTGACCAAAATTGATTATTGTCCAATACAGATGCCGCCTCGTTTAAATGCTCAAAATCAAAATAAAACCTGAAATCTTTGCCTTCCTCGTCCTGCTTTGATGAAGTGTAAATCGAAGATAGACATATGCTCAAATCCATAACCAATGTTCGGTTTAGGTACTGAGCTTCCCCCAGGGCACACAAGTAACTCCATAAGTAATGATTCATGCTCTTACACCTATCCCCACCACCCACATAGATCAAATATTTACCATGACTAAACAAACCTTCAGACTCAACTACAGGGAGGCTGTCATTAACAGTCTCTCCAACAACAGGTAATGAGATCATCTGCTCCTGCTTTGGCAGCTTCTTCTCAAGCCCAGGTTTCTGATTCTTCTTCCTCTTCCTTGCATTTACACCAGTATGGTATTCCCCAATGCTAACAACACTAAGTGTACAGTTCTCAGACCTATCAATCACAAACCTCCTATAATCCTTATAAAATGCAGCAGCCTTCCCTTCCTTGGGCCTAAACCGCCATGCCATATCACAAGTACTATCATTCGACCCAGGAACAGGTTTCCCAAATCGGTAAAAATGGATATCCTTAAACTTCTCAATAGTGGCCCTCATCATCAAATGAAACACCTCAGGGTCCCTGCAATCAATAGGGCCACCCGCATTGCTCAAACATTCAGATGGTCCAGCCTCACCTGATTCAGCACTAGTCGAGTTATCAACATCAGCCATGTTGATAACAGTGCCAAAAAATGCAGTTTCGTTGGTAGCCATAAAATCCTCCCCAGTTTTGACGACAGTGTTATCAGACTTAAAAGTGGCATTGGATTTGGAAGTGAGGAATGTGGTGATCTTGGTTGAAGGATGAAACAAGGGATCCTCTGGTTCATAAGTGGCAGCAATAATGGTAAAGACCAGGACTCCAATAACAAAGATGGAGAAGCAAACGTTCCTAATCATGGCCATGGCATTTTGGCCTAAATTCTCTGGCCTAAAACTTCCCGTTCTGGAAAATGCAGACCGACCCAACATTTCTATTCCCTATTAGATCACCCCCAAGATAACTCTCCTACATAAATAGGAAAAAACAAGGATACCCAGTAAGCTAAAATGGAAAAATAGCAATCAGAGCTTCAGATAATAGACAGGGACAATTAAAGAGGGTAAAAATTTCCCTTTTTTACTTGTTTTTTCTAGTCAAGAAAGCAATGAAGATGAAGAATGAATTAAATCTGTTGAAGATCTGTAAATTAAAAGCAGGCAGAAGCAGCAGCAGCTAAATCCTACAAAGTGAACAAATACCCATTTAGCCAAATTGCAAGATCTGAATGCAGAAATGGTACTGACCTCTTAATCTTTTCTTGAATGATGAGGAATCAAGCACAAGGCATCACTGACACCTCTCCCTTCTCTGTACCTCACCCTCAAAAAAGTCTTCGTCTGTGCCTCAGCCTCTCATGGAAAGCTAAAAAACAAATTGTACTATTTAAATATTAAAAAAATATACTTAAAAAAAAAAAAAAGACATTAGATTGAGTATGGTTATATATGGTAGGGTATGCTGTGGGCGCGGTGCGCACAAGGACGGGGTATGGACGTAGACGACGAAATGACGTGGGGAAGGGGGAAAATCGTGGCATTAAGCGCACCCACGACAATGGATCCATTCCTTTTCCCCATTAATTAACGTCATTGGGTTCTTGTGAGACGCAATAATGTCATACTCCACCACCGACAATGGCAGAAATGTAATTCCAAAGTCAAGGATGGCATATTATGTAAAATAATAATACAAATATTACTGTACCTGTGTAGCTAGTAATCCATAAATTCAAATTTTTTTATTTAATCAACTTAATAATCTTCTTCACTTTCATAATTAACTAAAATTAAAGTATTAAATATTATTTTTATTTAGTAATTTTTGTTTTAAACAATTAAATTGATTTTAGAAAGATTTAACTACCATTAGAATAATTGGAGTTGAGTTGTCATTTTGCTTTGATAAGTGGTTTGTATATTATTTTTATTATATTTTTTAAAATTTATAAATTTAATTTAATTTAAGAATAAGTTTGGATGGTTGAGATTTATATTTAAAAATTATTATTAAAAAAGTGATTTTATTAATATTATTTAGATATTGTTTAATTGAATTACTTTTTGATATATAATTATTGAAAGGAATATAAATTTTATATTATTGTCCTTTTTATTTTTCTTTTTATTAAAAAAAATTACGCATTTCATATTATATACCCTTTTACTTAATTATATTAATAATATCTTTAATGGCAAAAAAATAACTTGTCCAGTTTATTCATTAAAATTTTAAAAAATAATTATTTTAATTATTTATTCAGAATGAAACATATACGTTATTTTCTCTTAATAAAATTTATATTATTTTATATTATATCAATTATTTTAATTATTTATTTATCATTAAAGTAAGAATCACAAGCCTTCATTCTTTCTTTTTGAAGTTTTGCAAATTGAATAAATCTATGATTTGACGTGTGAATGGGTAGGGTGAAAAAGAAAAAACATTTGCCATGAATTATCCAATATCCTCAGTGCACAAGTAAGTAAGAGTTTTTTGCTTCACATCAAAAGGCTGTTAAGAGATAAAAATAAGTTTGAGATAATAGTCAAACGTGCAATCAAATAAAAAACTTTCATAGCATAAGTGAGTTTGATATTACAAACTGTTCACATCGACTACGAGGGTTACTTGAACGGATACAATAGGTAGACCAGTGATGATCGAAGTTGCTTTGCTTTGGGGGTTTCTGAGGCCGCTCCAAGTTGAATCCAAAGTAGATGCACCTGTAAGGACATTCTGATGCCTAAATGATTAGGTGACAGAGTAAATTGGTAAGTGTGTAAAGGAATTAGATTGTATACCTTTACTCGTGATATCCACTCTCCCTTAAATACTCAGTTTTGAGGGACATGTCTTCATTGTGGGCGAGTCGTGAAAAGAGGTAAGGATTGGAGTGATTTCACAATGGCCAGCGAAGAAGCCAATCGTGGCTGATGCTCTCATGGTGGTTGACCGAGTCATGCTTCGACTAAGTTGGGCTCGACCTGGAGTTAGTTAGGCAAATGTGGGCTTCTCGTGTTTGGGCTTGATTCCAGGTCGGGAGGAAAGCCTACTAAGGCTTGGGAACCCGTACGATACACTGCGTTCAGCTCGGAAGTCAGCTGCGAAGTAAGCGGGTTTTGAGCTAAGTAGTACCAGTTTCGTAAGGCATCTCGTACAAGTGGGGTTGCTCATTGTTTTCTTCTTGTAAGTGCTGG
Organism: Castanospermum australe; assembly: GCA_019955255.1. Classification (NCBI taxonomy): domain Eukaryota; kingdom Viridiplantae; phylum Streptophyta; class Magnoliopsida; order Fabales; family Fabaceae; genus Castanospermum; species Castanospermum australe. Next base: position 237,344 of record NSJW01000103.1, read on the forward strand.
ACAAGTCTCGGCTATTGTTCCGAGTAGAATTGCTTATTAGTTATTCGTTGTTTGGTCGTTGCAATTTACTTTGCTATTGTTGCTTCAATGTTTGTACTTTGAAATAATTGGACCCACCTACGAGGGAGGTAGCTTGACCTCAGGATTTTTAACTTGATCGCTAAATCCACGATGGAGGTAGTTCTACCTCGGGATTTTGAACTTGATCGTTGAGTTCGCGAGGGATGTAGCTCGACCTCAGGATTTTTGACTTGAAGGATTTCATTGAATCCGCGAGGGAGGTAGCTCGACTTCGGGATTTTTAACTTGATCGCTAGGTTCACGAGGGAGGTAGTTCGACCTCGGGATGTTTAACTTGATCACTGAGTCTGCGAGGAATGTAACTCGACCTTGGGATTTTGAACTTGATCGCAGAATTTGCGAGGGAGGTAGCTCGACCTCAAAATTTTTGACTTGAAGGATTTTGATGAATTCCAGAGGAAAATAGCTTGACCTCGGGATTTGTAACTCGGAGGATTCTATGGTGTCTGCGAAGGAAGTAGCTCAACCTCTTGATTTGTAACTCAGAGGATTCCATGGTGTCCGCCAGAGAGGTAGCTCGAGCTCAGAATTTGTAACTTGAAAGATTTCATGGTATCTGCGAGGAGAAAGGAGTGACCAATCTTAGACTTTGAGTGTTAATCCAGAAACGATGGTGTGATAGCCATGGAGCAGTATAGATATCATGAGGGCATCACTCTGTTGTAAAATATTGGTAAGGTCCAGTCCTTGGTATGAGTGCCTTAGTTATTTTTCTTGATAGTTGGTAGTTATTGGCACATCTGATGCTTTGGAAAATTGACAACGTGCAGTCATGAGCTTTCAAAAAGTTAGATCATATTATCATGTTTGACAGTATTGCTATGTGGACATTTTATTAGTTTACGAGTAAACCCTTAGTTGTCATCAACTCATTTCCTTTATTATTGGACCTAAATGATCGAGCCAACCTGTTGTCGATAGTGGATTGAGTTTGAATCTAATTAAAGTTGATTTATTGTCGAGTTTGCTTGCATCTTGTTGCCATCTTGAAAAATTATGGCTAAGCACCTCGGCATTAAATCGGAGGCAGTGGTTAGTTTGTTGTCCCCTATATGATCATCACCACTCCTGATATTTGGATCCCTATAGGCGTGTGTGAGAAGGGCCTCCATGGTCGAGACTGATTGACCTACTAATTCCTAGATGTAAAACGGCGTCGGTGGCAAAGGTAAAATCGAAACGCAAGTGGAGTGCCCTGATTTGGTATTGAGGTTGCATTTCAGTGCGGGCATGACCAAGGTGACATCTGTAAGGATGTTGTCGATGAAGGCAATGAGGTAGAGGCATATGCTGATGACGCTGCATCTGGTGCCAACCTCGACGACACATCAGAAAATTTAACAAGGACGAGAAAGCAAGGCCAGATGGAGGTTTCGATATGGATGGAGCAGTTGTCTTGCTCCTTCTTGAAAGTAGAGCTAGCTCAAGCTTGAGATGCTTAGTCGGTAGCTCGGACAGAGCTTGATAGTTTCTGGGCATGTGTTACCGAGCTGGCAGAGGAGCCTGAAATAGTGGGAGATGTTAGTGTTATGGGTAGTGCTGTCAATTTTTGTGGATGGACTCCATTGTTGTTATTGCTGTTTTAGCAGCTATTTCTGCATCAACGCACACATTTCCTGATTGAATTTGATGAGGATCCAAGCTGATTGTGAATAAAGCAGCTATCAGGTTTTCGTGCAGCCATGCCTCCTCAAGTTGAATTGGTTAGCCAAGTGACTTTAGGCTTCATTAGTTGGGTCCCTTTCATTTTAAAACTGCCCTTCCTTTATGGCATATCTATAATGGGCAAGTCGAAACTTTGTCTTTGGGATGGTGCAATTGTTAATTTGTGAGGATGGAAAGAGTTTTACCTCTTCCCACAGACGGTGCCAATGTTCACGTTGACTGTGAGGGCTACCTGGGCAAACATAATAGGTAGACCAATGATGATCGAGGTCGCTTTGCTTTGGGGGTTTTTGAGGCCGCTCCAAGTTGAATCCGATGTGGATACACCTACAAGGACACTCTGATGCCTAAATAAGTAGGTGACATATTGGAGTGGTAAGTGCGTAAAGGAGTTAGATTGCATACCTTTACTCGTGATACCCGTTCTTCCTTAAATAATCAGTTTTAAGGGATGTGTCTCCGTCGTGGGTGAGTCGTTGAGAGAGGTGAGGATCAGAGTGGTTCCACAATGGCCGGCAAAGAAGCCAGTCGCCGGTTATGGTCTCATGGTGGTTGATCGAGTCATGCTTCGACTGAGTTAGGCTCGACTTGGAGTGGGTTACGCAGGTAGTGGGCTTCTCGTGTTTGGGCCTGGTTCCAGGTTGGGAAGAAGGCTTACTAAAGCCTGGTAACCCGTACAGTACACAAATAGACTTTTGAAAACTCACATTGCAAAAACCACTACACCCTTAGTTTTTATAAATGCAATTAATATTAATGTCTCTCTAGTTTCTTTCTCACTCTTTTATTTCACAAAAAAATATATATAATAATTTTGATGATACAATTAGATAAATGCCTAATTTATAAATTTTTTTTGTCAATTTACAAGGATCATTTTTCAAAATTTCATTGAAAGTTTATTTTTAATTTGTGATGCATTTTTCTTATACCTAAATTAGGAGTACCACGGTTTGATTCGGTTTGGTTTTGGGGAAAAATCCCAACCGAACCGAACCAATCGGTTTACCCTTTACATCAACCAATCAGTTTGGTTTTTGCTCAAGAACCGAATCGAACCAAACCTATTGGAGCATGAACTAAGATCAATCTTAGTGTTCAATTGGAGCAAGAACCGATTTGGTTTGGTTCAGTTCGATTGATCAATTTTTATCTTTTTTTGGCTAAATTTGGCCCAAATAGAGCATAAACTAAAATCAATATTAGTGTTCAAGGGAGTTCCTAACTCAAATAACAGTCAATATCCATAATTAATATGATACAAATTACCAAACATTAATTCAAGTTTATGTTACAGTAACGGTCTTCATCAAAAAATCTCATAAGTTTTATATTTAACTTGATAATATTCTCAAACTTATATTTTAAATATTAAAATTGTGATAATGACATTTAGACAAAATAAATTTATGCTATGTCTTGTATAATAATGCCATTGCAACATATAAAAAAATAGTTTAAGTTATGAGGGGTATAAGTGTAATATCACATATAAAAAATAATTTGTAATATATATATTATTACCTTCAGTTCGGTTTGGGTCGGTTCAAATTGAAACCGAAAATCGAATCGAACCGATCAATTTTTGAAAAAAAATAAAAAAAAATCAATTTCGATCGATTTTAATTGGTTTTTGATTTTTTTAGATTAGTTTTTCGGTTTTGTTTGGATTAGATCAATTTTAAACACCCCTACCCAATATTTTGTAGAATTTTTTCTTATATCAAATTAATTAGTTGTTATCATATAATTTTGTAAGTATCGTAAAGGTAGACTTACAAAATAATAAGATTCAGAATATAAAATAAATATTTTAAAAATAAAAGGCGTAAGTTCCATTTTTATATAAACAAAAACATTATACAGCTGTCAAGATGTTGTAAAATTTCTTAAAATTAGCTATTTATTTAAGAGAGAGAAAAAAAAAGCATATATTTACATCCTTTAATATAACTTGCTCAAGATATAAAAATATAATTTTTTTATTAAAAATATTTAATGAGTATTTTTGCCCTTCCGAAACTTTACCTCATGCCATTGCAGGCCAAATAAATGAAGTAGAATAGATCCGCCAGAAGTCTAATCACGTGGAAGACAGAAGAAAAATGCACGTTACAACAGATTCCTTTATATGTGCACGGTATCCAGGTCAAGGTACACAATGAAATTATGAGTCACTAGGTCAATGGATCAACCACCAAGTCAGTCCAGTAAACATCCTTATACTAGTTGTGTAGACCAGTTTTAGCTGAAGTACAAGAGCATTAACCGGCCCGAAGAGAGAACATATATGTACAGATTATAACTCAATTGTGCACAGTTGCTTGTTGAGCCAAAAAGGTATACATCAAGTAGATGGAATCACAGGAGTACAAGATGCAGCTCTATGCTGGATGCAGTTCATGCTGTGCTCCATACTTCTTTGAACCATATCTTGCAATAACCGCTTGGCAGTTTCAGCAGCTTTATCTACTCCATCTACCTGTTCAGCAATGTCATGAGCAATTTTCTCCAAAACTGCGGAGGCTAGTCTCTTTTCTGGGGGAGAATCTCTGAGCAAATCCAGAAGCACGCGGGCTCTATCCTGAGCTTCAGCTGTGCCCTCCACTGTCAGTCGTAACAGACCCGGGATTGCTCCTTCTCTAAGAATCAGTTCCCGGTATTTATCTCGGCAGCTTAGGCATAATGATAGCAAAGTTCCAACAGCATGCTCTGTGCTGACAAGTGATCCATCTTCCACTGTCTCTACTAAGGTTAAAATCCCGCCATCTGCACTTGAGATTGCTATTCGTCCCTCTTCAGAGTTGGAAAGGATTTCAAGTAGTGCGGTGGCTTTTTCTGCAAACTTGGAATACTTCTTGCACTCTTTAAGGAGGTTGATAAGAGGGTAAACAGCTCTAGCATCAAGAAGTTCAGTGGAATTCTCAATGCTAGTGGAAAGATTATGGAGGGCTGTAACAGCATCAACTTTGCCTTGAACACTTGCAGAGTTGAGAATCTGAACAAGGAGAGGTGCAGCTCCAGAAGCAGCAATAGTGGGCTTGTTGGGTGCAGCAGCTGAGAGTGTCAAGATTGCTGCAGTGGCTAATTCCCGCATACTACCATTTTGCATTTTGAGGATCTCCACCAGAGGAGGGATGGCACCAGCTGTCACAATTTTGACCTTGTTTCTAACAAACATGAACTCAGAAAGGTTATATAAAGAACTAAATGAAATAAACTTATCCTATTTTGAAACGTGAAACATGTTGATATGATAACTCAAAAGTAAATACTGTGGAACCCAAAACATAAAATCATAAAGTAATAACAACAAAGAGAATAGTAAGACAATATGTTAAAGACAGTGCAGAATGCTTCACCCTTGTTAGGAACATCCTATATACAGTAAACATGCATTTTCTAGAGTTAAAACAGAAAATATACTGATTGAGATATGCCACACCCCAAAAATACCTGCTTGAGTCATCACCAAATCAGGTAACTTGGTATTCAAAGATATGTAGAAGCACTCATATTAATGATCACGTTGGATCCATTACTAATAATTGATTGTCTCAATCATTAGTATCACTATCAAGTCAATATTCATATCATATTAAGAAAGAGTACAAGTCATTAAAAAAAATTAACATCACTAGCATTCTCAAACCCAACCACAGGAGACACAAGATACAAACATCACATACGATGCATTCTTATCCTCTAAACTTCTTCATCAATTTGCTCAACATCCAAAAGACAGTAGCACAGGTAACATAATCTAAAAATTACCAGTATATCTAATTGAGAAGTATGGTTCAGATCCCACATCAGAGAACAGTGGAACATATATATCTGCTTGAATGGCTTTAGATAAAACAGTGGGAACTTGTCAGTGTTTAACACTTTTAGGTAATCTATCTAATCTTCAATTGCTCTTCCCCAGGTAACTAGCATTGCAGCTGATGGTTCAGCAAGACAACTTCTGGGTGCGAAGATGTGGTGCAACAATGAAAGCTTTCTAGTAATTTATCTACACGTATAACCTAGCATCCACTTTTACAATGAAGGTAAGCAATCCTCACAAACTACTTTATGCCATGTGCTCTATCCATTGTTTGGGTGGCCTACTTATTATTTGCTGTCTAATTATGCTTGCTACTAACTATAGCATTACACATGACATCACAGGTGAATTCAGTCATAAATGTCACTCTGCGATGTGAGAACAGCTTAAGATAAAACAGGGAGTATATCACACTATATCTAATAATATTAAGCCTCTCAAACTGACAAAAAGCTGAATATTGAAGCAATAAAATTTGGAAATTGATACGCAACCTATAATAATGTGAAATCTTAGGTTAAGAATAGCAATGTGATTTTTACAAAGGAAGACCCTTCGAATTAAAAAAAACCATTCAGAATCAAGACAAATATATTGCATTTATAAAGAGATGGCCCAAGAGACAATATGTATTAGGAATCTAAGTAAACTTGTACCATTTATCACATAGATTCTATGATGTGCATGTTTGGGATTGATTTTGGAGAACTGATTTTTAAGAGAATGTATTTCACAAGAATTGATTTTGGAAGAAATAGTTTTGGTTGGACAATGTTAAGGGAAATCACTTTTGATAGATGAATCATTACAAAAAGGCAGTGAAAGAGATTTAAATGTATTATTTGGATATTCTAAACTCAGTTTTTGGAGCAGTTTTGTAAACTCAGTGTATTTTGTATCCCAAAATGTGGTTTGCTGGAACCAAAGTTACACAAAGGTAGTTTGGGGCCAAATTTTTTAAATGTATTTTGGCCAGAATCAGTTAAAAAAAGTAAGCCAAACACAAGTTTTCCTTTTCAAAATGCATTTCGGGGCATGCTTGGGGTTTTGAAAGTGCATTTTGAAAAACCCAAACCAAATCCCAAACATGCTTTATCATCTTATTTGGGTAAAAAAAAAAAGAAGAAGAAAAGTTATTATCCTATAGTTTAGCTTATCCTTTGATAATTAGAATGTCCATAAATAAAAGGAGTGAGTGCATTACTAGTTATGAAGAGGACAAAATCTGCATTTCTTAGTTTAAATTGTTGTTTATATTCTTGCTATCACTATGTTACCAGAAAGAGGATACGAGAAGCTTGAAGGTGAAATAAACATATCCAAAAGGTCCAGATTTACTTGGAGTTTAAACCTAATCCTTGCCTTGCACCCTTACAGCTTAAGATGTTAGGATGACTAGTTCCTTGACATGGTTTCGATCTTCATTGCCCCAATTTTCTTCATAACTAAATTAAGTTTTAGCACAAACTAGTGGCAGGCCAGTGCTTAATCGTGCTCCAAACTCAAAGGCCTTTTGCATGAGACAACATGATAGAGATAAGATCAATTCTTGGGCGTACACCTAATAGCTTCAGCTTTTTTCTATGACTGATTCCTTGACAGCAGCAATGCATCAATGAAACAAAGAATGAAGCGCAGAAGACCATTAAACAGCTTTTCAAACATTATGGAAGCTTTAAAGACTTTGGTGTAGAAGACTCTAGGCTGCGCAGCACCCACAACCAGTTCCACAAGAGGATAGTCATCATAATTCCTCAGCCTTTAGCTTCAAAATGAAGTACAAGCCAACTGGCATAGGGGCTTGCAACACCAAGATAAATTAAGATGGATTTCCCAATTACTCAAGAGTTGAACCTATTGAGTGGCTTTATTGAGCCTAGAGCCACCCAATATCTTCACACATCAAGAAACATCAACAAAACAAAAGGTGCTACTTCCTTCCTTTCACCTTGGAAGTGAAGCCAATTAATGGGCAGCAATGGTTAAAAATGCATATACAAAGGAGAAGAGGGTAGAGAGCTAACAAGAGATGCACTAAAAAAAGAACTAGCAGGTCAATCTTGTGCCAGGCCATATAAAAAAATTGAGAAACTTGAACGAGTGACTGGCCAATCTTGTCATTAAATGTTCACAAAAAGCATTAATTGGCACCTTCAGTAGGCATCTCAAAACTGAGATCACAAGAGTGACTCCAATTTTTAAACTTAAGAAACTTAAGGAGACTATTGAATAAGCCAAAAAAAAAAAACCTGAGGAAAAGTATCTTAACGACTGCATGAATCTCAAATTAGAATATTCTCATTGATGATAACTACAGATGTAATTACAGCTACTTTTAAAAACAATTAAAACAATCTTAAAAGTGAAATTCAAAAGTGATGAAAGAAAGGACTATGATTTAATTAATAGGAAAGTCTACTATAATTGCACATGTTGGAAGCTCACACTTATTTCCTGTTGAAATATTATGATCTGCCTGGCAGTGAGTCACTTATCATTTAGACGAATGGAACATAATGAAATGAAAAGGATTCCAGTAATCATTAAGGAATGAATTAGAATGGAAAGGATACTGATAATTATTCCATTGTTCGAACATTTCAATTTTCAACTTAGGTAAAGGAAAAGAATTTACATAAGAATGTTCAAGTCTTTAAGAATACAATGGAATGGAAAAAGTAAACAAAAAAGGGGGAAATATAACTTATAAAGTTGTACTATTTTAGTTGTTTTTATAAATTGTTTCCTTTCTATTCCCTCCATTTTCTGCTCACTTTTGGAGGGGACAAAAATACAGGAAAAACACTTCCCTAGGGACTACCTAATCTCTTGGCTTTATTTCCTTCCTTTATTATAATGCATCCTAATTCCTATTGAAGAAACAAACTCAATTCCATTATTTTCCATTCCATTCCCTTCTATTCCATCAATCAACACGAATATGAATGGGAAATATTTATCAAGTCGATGTTGTGGTGGTAAACTTTATTAGTGAATAAGTTTCTTTTCTTTTTTTGGGGTAAAATTAGAGAGTTGAAGCCATTATCTTATGATTTAACTTATCCTTTGGCAATTAGATTGTGAAAATGGCGCATATTAAAATAGTATACAATTGTAACCAAATGGTATCTAACAGGATAAGAAAGATATCAAATGAAGTAATTTCTCTCCAAAACATATCAAATAGAAATATTATAAAAGAAGTTCCATTAAATAAACACAGGATGAGTAAGATAACGAGCTCCACTGCCCCATATGTTTGCTCAAAAAGGAACCAAGAAAAGGAAGAAACTGCACACTTCATGCTGAGTGAGAGAGAGAGAGAGAGAGAGACAGAGAGAGAGAGAGAATCTAACAGAAATTTCAGACAGAATCAAAGCCCAAAATTTCAGACCAAATTTCAGTCAAAGCAACCCAAATCCATAGGAGACCACAAGCAGAATCAATCAACCATATATTAGATTTCCATGAAAACCCACGAATTTAATCCACATCGCCATTGCATATTTCACATAAAATTATGCTTCTTGATGTTTGTAAATAGGGAAGAGAGACCAACGGACACTTAAGAGCGTACCGTTCGTTGCGCACAGCGAGATTGAGGAGTGCGAGGAGAGCAGCTTCTCGGGCTTCGAGGTTGAAAGAAGAGAGCATGAAGACAAGCGGTTGAATGACACCGGCAGCTGCGAATTTCGAGCGGGTCTTGCCGGAAGATTTGCGCACAAGCTTCCTGATTTCTCTGGCAGCCTCAATTTTGGAGTGAAGGTTGCCATTGATGAGCTTCTCCGACAATTGCAGTATCTGGGTCTGTTTCCTCAGGTTCCATGTCTCCAACCCTTCATGCTCTATTGCTTCTGCTTCTGCGCTCTCTCCCTCCCCCATCTCCTCTTTCTCTCTCTGAAGCACACACTCACTCCGAGTCTGAGAGCTGAGAGCTGAAAGCACAGAGCTTGGAGCCAAGCCGCCAAAGCTTGCGTCGGGTTGCTTCGTCCCAATTCCTAACCCGTTCGCAAAGAATGCGGGTTTTTTTTTTCCCCCTTTAATTCTTTATTTAAAAAGGCAGATATTATTCTTATTAGAGTTATGCGCGCGCTCTCTCAATGGATATACAATTATACACAGAAGAATTACTAATATCCTCTCATTGATTGTAAATTCAATAATAATATTTTATTTTTTTATTTTTAAAAATAAAAATTTAAAAATATTTAAAATATTTTATTAATTAATTTTTTTCTTTATCCTTTTTTTACAATAATTATCTCTCTTTTATATTTTTTCTTAATTTATTATTTTTTATTATTTTTTTAATCCACCTCTCTTCTTTAATAAATTAAAAAAATGAAGAAATAGATTAATAAAATATTTTAAATATTCTTAAATTTTTTATTTTTAAAATTAAAAAATAAAATATTATTATCCAAATAAAAAAAATAATGCTTGCTAACATTTACAAACATAAAAATTAATAAAAGGATATTAGTAATTTATATATATATATATATGTGTGTGTGGGGGGGGGGTTAAAAATTTAATGAAAAATGATAAAGTTGTATTAAAAATTAATTTTTATTTTTAAATAAATCATTTAAATGTATGTAATATCTAGATGAATCCTTAAATATATAAATTAACCTTAATCAAAGTAAGGTTAATATTGTTATATTATTTAAGCTGTGTATCATAATCTCTTTTAGATGCATCTCTTGTATAAGTTTTTATCACCTTTTTATCATATGTTTGCTTCTTTTATCCAGGAAATTATTTAAAAAGATGCATAAAAGAGAGCATAAAAGAATACAATTTAGCACTTTCAAGATACAATTATGTTATTATTATACTTCAATTATATATCTTTCTCTATATACATATCTTTTATGATAAAAATGAAGAGAGATTAAAAGAAAAGATTAAAAAAAAGAGTTTTTTTTCTTTTTTTTATTATCATTTAGAATAAATGTATAAATAAAAAAGTATGATTAAAGTATAAAAATAATATTTTTATTCAAAATAATTGTCAATTAACTAACTGGTTATCTATTATGAATTAGAATAGACGATAAATTTTTATTGGACAATGATTTTTATCCAACGCATTTTTCATATATTAAGTAGCAAATACTTCCCTAGAAATAGTGTAACAAATACAAATTAAAATGTTCTATTCTGTAAAGTGAACATGTATTGATATTGAGACAAAAAAAATTCAAATAAAGGATTAGACTCAAGTGGAGCAAGTGATCTAAGATAATTTGTGGAGTGAAACAGAATAATAAAAACGACCAATTGAAAAGAGCAAATTGCCCAACAAGAAATATTCAACTTGGATAGAGGAAAATCAAAGTTAACATGGTTTGAAGTATAAGAGAGGATTCAGATAGATTCATAGGATGACAACACCACAATTATTACACTCAAGTAGTTTTCAGCAGTAGAAATTTGAAGGAAAAATATCAGAAAATCACAAATACCTCAACAGTAGAAATTTTCGATAGGAGCAAAGGGTTGTGCCTGAAGAGCTAGTGTACATGCAACCAAAGCGAACGTGGAGACGACAAGAGCAAGCACGTGAGTAGTATAACTCAATCTAGGGCTAAAGTTGAAACAAAGGAGAGTGGAGTCTCAGAACATTTTTTTTGGCTTTTATAATGTGAAGTTGTGATAATCACAAAACTGCCATTAATAAAGGCAGTGTTTTCTGTATTTTTTTTCCCATAACATAAACTCAAAAGCATCAATAAATTGTTCTTGTTTTCTTGTTCTTAAAACACCCTTGTTCTATTTTTTTAAAAAAAATTAATATAAAAAACATTTTTTTCACAAACATATTTCATTGTTTTTTATTTTTAAACAAAAAGAAAACTGTTCTTGAAATAAGAAACCAAACAACCCTGAAGTTCTTTCTTTTAACCTATTATCCTTAGAGCAGGAATTGCTATATAGCAGCACTCTACTCTCTGGCAAGGATGTAAAATTCTCAGGCCATGCCCTCCTCTAGCATATTCAGGCCTGCATCCTGGAGAACTTTTTTTTAGCAGGAGAAAGCAACCAGTCTATGACTATTGAGGACATCATAGAACACTTACTATATATCATTATATTTGCTAGGAAATGGTTCACATGCCACAAGTTACACGCAGATCACAATTCATTGGATTAATCCACACTGTTAAAAATTTAAAATAACAATTAAAAACAACTAATAATTTCAATGGCGTAAATTGTGCTAACTTGTGACATTGTCGACTTTCTTGTAAGAATCCTTGGGTATGGTAAAAGGAAAACCGACAATCAACACGTACACGAAATAGAAGCTAACAGCAACCAGTCTTGGAAAGATAAGCCTTCATTTTGTTATTTTTTTACATGTCAGTATGCTCAATGTTCCCTATACCCAAGAATCATGGTTGTTCTTATTGCGTAAATGGTTGAAATATTCCCAATTCATTTGATTCCACCATGCGGGACCAAAACATCCATCATTTTGGGTGCATTCTCAATGCAGTGCAAACAATTTACACCACCCTAAATGATGGCTGAAGGATGAAACGTAACTTAAAAAGGTATTCTTCGGATTCAGAGCACAAAGTGGAATCCAATTACATAATACCATACACATTCTTAGACACTTGCAGGAGCAGAGCTGGGATTGGAAATCAATGCATACCCAAGAAATAAAAGCAATTCAACGGATATACAACTAGAATCAATTGCAGAAGTGTTCCTAAGTCTTAACCCCACTTTCCTGCATACCATGATGAGCAATACCGTTGCATCAGTTAACTGAAATAATTGACATTTTGCTTAGCCCATAGCAATACAACTGCTTTAGTAAATAATTTTCTTGCTATCAAAATTCACTTTACAGGTAAGACAAGAAGAGGCAACAGAAAAGCTTTCCCCAACAACCTAAACCTTCCAAACCCTATAAACTCAAACTAGAAAGAAAGAATGAACATTTCTCACCACTCAACAATAATCTTAATAGAGTTCAAGGACCTCAATAAAAGAAAGGAGGTGGAAAGGCTTGGGGCTATGACAAGGGATTAATGGTAACACAAAATAGCAGGAGCAAAAATGAGAAGGCCTGCATATGTTTCTAACTTGTCTAACTTTAATGGTCAATATTGGTTACAGCTGTCCTACCTTTCATGTCCTCAACCCAAGCAACCAGAAGATCCTATTGGCAAATTTTCCAGCTTCTTACACTCAAATGCAGCCAATTGCCATGTCGTCCTCATGGAACTCCAACCATATTTGGGAGTTTCCCAAAAATTTTTCCCCCAGATAGGACTCAATTATCTTGTTTAGCTGTGAGGAAGATATCCAAGCCTGTCTCAGTAGTTACTCGGCCAATTGATCTGTGCATGCTGAGGCTGCTGATAAACATTGCCTCCAGGTCCTACCATATCAACTGCTCCAGCCATTGTCTGGGATTGTTGCAGCAGTGGATGAACCGTTGCAGCAGTCACTGCTTGAGCAGGGTGATAGATGCCGGCAAAGGTGCCATGGCCAGCCTGTGTTGGGGCAAAAGTCACATGCTGACCCTGAGGTGGAAGGTTGTAGAATGAACTAGTGGGCAAACTGGAAATGTCTCGGCCAGGTGCAGCCACCCACACTGCCAAACCTTCGCTCTGGAGTGGAAAAACACAGTACATAATTATCATCAAATGTAGGCCTTCTGGGACCACAAAAATATAAATACAAATGAAATGCAGCAGCAAATTTTGTGGCATGTGCTTTTAATGACTGTCTTGCAGGAGATGGGGGTCAACCAGCTAAACTTAATTGAACTTCTGTATGTGTTTGGCCATTAAAATTTCTTAAGTTACCAAACTGAAGATATTTAAAGTCAAAAGGAACAAACCTGTTGTCCACTCATGTATACATTACTTTCCTTGAACTGGGAGGAACCAAGATCCTCATTAGAGGTCGAATTCCCTGCACTTGCTGCAGAACTAGGATTATAACCAGCTGGAGAGGAGCCATATGCTCCATAGGCACTTGGCATTACAAGGTGAGTAGGGTTTGCTGCATTTACTCCAGGTTTGAATTGTGGAAGAGGATATTTCATCCCTGTGGCAGCCACTGCCGGGGGAGGTGGATATACAGTGCTGGCCTGAGGTTGTTGAGGAAAATGCACCATTACCCAAAAACTGGTGGATTGCTGGGGGTGGGACGTAAAATGGTGAAAAATAGTGACCATAAGGAATGTAGTTAGGAGGGTAATGGGATATATGAACCCCACTTGGTGGTCGGAAGACAGGGACAGGCTGCTGGGTAACAGCTATTGAGCTTTGCATAAGCCCAGCAGCTTGAGTCACAAGTGGGGTCGGACCGGCAGTGGACAGGACACCTCCCTGCAAATTAACATAAAATGGCATAAATTTAACAAAAATTCATGTCTTCGTGCATCAATCAGACGGAAAAAAAATTCATAAAACACAAGTAAAGGTTGGGTCTCTTCCTCATGATTTCCTGAGATGTTATATAATTTTGCTTGAAGAAAATCATGTTAAAAAACATTGTCATTAATATAATGTTATGAAGTCAGTTCTTGCCAGCATTAGTTCACCAGGAAAAAAAAAGCTAACAAACCCAGCTAAGTTTCAAGAAAAACTGCATAGCCAACACGGAAAGGAGAGTGCATGTGCGCATATAGACTAAATTTATAGACAGAAACAAAGTTGAATGAGAGCACAATCATTTCAAATAACTACCCAATAAATCATCTAACAAATAATAGCAGCATCATTTTGAGTGCACCGTAGTACCCTATGATAAATGATCACTCTAATTGACCACCATAGACATCTCTGATCAGGGTTTTGCAGAATGTGTTGAAGGCACTATTATGTGACAAAGGAATGGAATATGCTATTCAGTTAATATTTGATACATAATCAGTATATAGAATAGTCTACACTATCACTATTTTAACATAATTATTTCATTATAAAAATTTGCAAAACCTTTACAACCAATGTTTTTTCACTTGAAGTAAAAGTCTTTAACAATTGATTAATTGAACAGGTGGCCAGGGGTGGGACTAGAAAATCTTAGGTGGGGAGGATATATGGTAGAATTTTAAGAGGGGGCAGATTTAACCTTTATGGGGGGACCTACCCAAAGAATTATGTCTATTACACACAGGAAATTTTTTAGCTTTGGCCGCCACCCCCATCTCTGACCTAGGTTTGCCCCTGCAGGTGACACCATATGGTTAACTGATAAAATAAAATTCTTTACAATGTCAATGGATCAAAATTAAATCCTTTCGTTAATAACTCATTGCCCGTGATTCACAACTACATAATACTCAATTACTCAGTGCTGGAAATATTACTTAAATGTCATAAGTAAGAAGCAGCAGAGGATGAACTAGCTTCTGATGTTCCTACTCATTATTTCAAGAAACCTGCCGGGGGGGGGGGGATGATTGAGGGCTTTTTCAAGAACCTAAAAATGGATAAAAAAGAAATAAAGGAAACCCCAAACGCCAAAACACCTATAGCACTGGATAATCAATCCACAACATAAAATTTCTAAGCACTTTGATAATTGGAAGGGTGCTGTTTACTCCTAGAGTGGTCAGATTACTTTTATTTAGACAACTTATTTGTCTAGTATTCCCTTCTACAATCTCTCTTTTTCAGATTCTGGTGGGAGTTGCTCAAAGGATACAGAAAATTATGAGAATTTATTTGGGCTGGTGTGGAAGAGCAAAGAAGAGATCATCTTGTCAGTTGGGAGGTATTGGCGAAGAGATCATCTTGTCAGTTGGGAGGTATTGGCAAAGATCAGGAGGCTAATATATTATGGTAGTGTGCAATGTATGCAACCCTTTGGTGCACCTGGGTGGAGCAAAATTATCGCATTTTTTAGTGTGTCTATTTGCCCCTAAATTTGTTATGGGATAGGATATTGTTTTTGGCTTCTCTTCAGGTTCTGCTCATGGTTTTCTTTAAGGAAGTTGCTATTTCGGAAAAAAGGAGAGACTAGCCAACCTTGTTGCATTCTCGAGCATTTTCATGGTCCTTCTTGTATCTATTTTTTATGTTTTGCAGGATTTCTTATCCCCCCCGGCATAGTTGTACACTTGTACTTTCCTCATTTCTCTCTTAATAAAAATTGCTTTATATCCGAAAAAGAAAAATCAATCCACAACTTAGACCAGAAACTATTGCACCCCAGTCATATCCACACAGTAGAAACAGTCAACAAAAGAGGAACAAAATGATAGTAAGCATGGCAAAGACCATTGAACATAGTTAGATTTATCCCAGTTTTGCAATATATCTAAGTACCCCAACGGTGTACTAGGTATGACTGGAAATGAAAGAATGAAAGTAAGATATGTATCTAGAGAGACACTGTCAAAATACGTGGTCAATTTTCATTCCTCAATATGCGATCTTCCCAATTTCACTCCTACGCCTATGATCAACTCCACCGAACCAAAAAATTTCAAATTAAAAGTTTGGCGGAAAATCTGGTCAATTTTCATTCCTCCATTTGCAATCTTCAAATATGACTCCTATGCCTATGATCAACTCCACCTAACAAAGAATTGAAAATTGGAAGTTTGACAGAAACTCTAGAAGTAAACAGGTTCATGAAAGGCCTAGCTTAAGAAAATTCAAGAAAACCCAGTTTAGAATTGAATGTGGTGGTGCAACCATATTTTCAACCCTCACTAAACCTAAAAGGCATTTAATTAATGTACCAAACATATACTAAAAGATCAAATACTTAAGTAGTAAAAGCCACAACATTATAAAAACAATAAGCCACCAGTTGAAAAATCCATGTCTTCTTTAACTGTGTGATGTCCAAAAGAAAAACCTACAAAGTAGACTCTACACATGATATCTTTTCCAGAAAATAACATTTCTCATACAATCTTCTAAGCAGTCAAATTAAGCTGCCAAATATTGCCATAATACAGATAAAAAATTATAAATCAATTCAATTTTAAAATATTAGAAGCGAGCAGGAAAATAGTATAAAGGAAAGAAAATGAACGCAAAAGACAGAAGTTTCAACTTTGAAACATATCATTTTATATGGTTGGTTCAGAAATAAATTTAAAAATAATATCATAAGAGAGTACACAACTCTTAATAACTGAAATTATGCTACTCTATCAATGCAAACCTCTTGAGGAGACTGAGAATTTGGTGCAGGTAGCACTGTAACATTGCCATTGTACTTGGTGGTAACCCCAGCAGAGGGAAAAGGAGAAAGACGACCATCACTATCAGCACCAGAGCGGTAAAACTGAGCATAATAACTAGTTGCATCAAATGGTTGATGGACCTATAGTAAGATAACATCAAATTTAACTTTTTAAGCAACAAAGATGCAGAGTAAACTAAACAATAAACAAGAACAGATATATATAGGTTGGAGGGCTCACAACAAAGTTTGGAAGTCGAGAAGTATCACGTGCTTGAGACTCAGAATTATCAAATGGTGAAAGCTGAGTACCCAACATTGGGGAAACAAAACCAAAACTGTAGTTTGGAGAAGTTTGCACTGCTGAGTACTGATGACCTCCAGATGGCAAGGCAGTGTCTTGCTTAGACTCATTATACTCCTGAATAGCACTAGATGACCCATCAACCTCACTGGATGATAAATTCTCAGGTACATTAGTGGGTGATTGTGGATGGTCAGGATAATCTACCATCTCAGAAGTAACTGCTGTATTTTGACTGTTGAAGTAAAAGATATGATTTGTCAGAAGGACCAAATGGGATATTACTGGAAATTCAGTTAAAATGTTTTCCACAATAACATTGGTATAAGATATAACAGGTATATGTGGCTGGAAATGCAAATAGAAAACATAAGATACTTGTTGCAGCAAAAAACTGCAGAATGTGATCAAGTTATATCTAGGATCTTAGAAAACAGTATTATACCACCCAGAGCAAATGGAGGAAATGAAAACTTATTTAGACTGGTGACCTATAGGTACTCTCATTATCCCCGGTAAAAATTCATTGCTCAAAAGTTTGAAAAATTAAGCCTTGACAGTGATTAATTATAGGCTAGTTATATTACCTAGTCATACAGTCACTCGCATAACCAGCCGACCAGCTATTAAAAAATTATATTCTCCCCATTAACATCCTTTAACAAAACTACTTCTAAATTAATATTCTTTCTAAGTTTTACTATAATTCATCAAAATCAGATTGAGTCATAGACAAACTAGAGGTACAAAGCACATAGTTAAACATTACAACCTTGAGGTCCGCTCCTCCGCAGTTTCCTCAATAGCCTGAGATGTTTCGGAAAGAGGTGTAGAACTCTTTTCACTCTCTGGGCCACTAACATAGCTTGTATTAACTCCAAAAGTGACTCCCAAACTCCCAAAACTAAACTTGTTCTTCTCAGAATCGGGCACAAAGATATGGTTTGGAAGTATAACATGTTGACGCTGTGGAAGATGAAAATCCTCCAGCTTCCTCTGCAGTTTTGAAGTAGCTTCTTCAGAATCAAAGACACTAGACACAGTCTGTAACTGCCCAGTTACTTCAGCTTGAACAGAAGGAGCCTCAGATGAACTAGCTGCTCCAGAACCCTGATTAATTGTATTTGTTGGCTTTGGTTTCCACTCCCTATTAGAACCAGCTGTTGGAAACAGAAATCAATTATAAATCTTAAGCAAGCCAACCAACAATCATAAATGGCTACATCTGGGAAAAATTATGAGTGCCCTCACCCTTAGCAGCATATCCATGCAAAAATCTATACAAACATGCACCTACTAATATCTTAAAATTCAAACCACACATTTAGACAGTTAAAGACCCTTGAATACAGTCATTAACTAGGTAATGATGAAATCTTTACAATCATGTAATAACTGACATAATAAGATACAAACATTAGTAAGCATCATGCATATTAATAAGTCATAGGAGATTTTTTATATAAATGCAATCATGCTGTTATAATATCATGATAAAACTTCTGCATTAAAAAAATATTATCAAGGTCATTTAATTGGTACTAAACTGCTAACTCTAAACAATGGCAAAATAATAAACCCATAATATGGTAGTACTAGTACTAAGGACAATTTCTTCTTATTTTCATAATTGAAGCTTTTTAAATTTTATTTTATATGGGCCTGCCTACAAAGGCTTAAATGCAGACTAGTGCAGTACCTTTATCCCATTGATTAAAATAATGCTTCCTTCCTAAAATTCTTTGCCTCCTTTATCTCTTGTTTCTCTCTAATACTCTCTACTTTCTCTTTTCCCTTATTGGTTCAACATCAGCCATTCACATTTTCAGGCCAACTAAGAAAACAATGAGAAAGTAGGGAAGATGGATACAAACATATACATATGGATTAACACCCTTCCTCATCACCAGATCACACAAACATATTGATTCCATATTTCTCTGGTCAATTGCATTGTTTGAGCAGAGGAAATGTCCCATAACATATGACTTCTAAATTCACAAAGTAGCCAGCCAGAAAACTATCTTCATTATTCACTCAATTCTTTTCACTGAAAGGCACCTGCTTCTGTATATATAAGATTGACATTGGGGGAAACACACAACAGCAGCAGAAGAATAAAAAGAAGACACACACAAAAATATTCACACGTGATGCATCTACATCAGTGTCATGTAAAAGGTAGTGATTGCAGGGAAATAAGAAACATCAGAGAACAGGGACTATGCAGGAGACAAAAGTGTAGAACTGCAGAGATATGAATTTTACCTTTCTGAGGGCCAATTAATTGTTGTGACCAGCTACTGTAATTAGAGGAAGGCCGACTAGCTAAAGCGCTCCCATGAGTCATTGTTGATGAAGCAGGTGGCATCTCAGTAAGGTGATTCTTTGCCACTCCCTGGGATTTTCCTTGACTATTTCCTTGTGCAGAAGAACTACCAGTCTCAGAAGCTGGTATACAGTCATTGGGGAGAAAAATTCTTCGTTAAATACATTGGAGAACTTTAAAACCGAACAAATTATGAAAGTAGGAAAATGTCAAATATCCTAACCAGGAATTAATTTGTTCTCAGCAGAGTTAACAGCATTTAATTCCCCAGGAGGATGTTGGCTTCCCACGTCACGTCTAATTGCACCAACAGCATCAGTAAACCATAAATCATTAGATGGAACCAGTACTGGGTCTGAAGAAGAGAAATAGACAGCCGATGAAGATGCAGGTCTAGACCCTGAGCAGTTACGGGAGGAAGCCATTGATCCACTTACAAAAGCAACTGTTGCACCTTTGTTTGAACTATCAGAAGGCAAAGCACTACCCAAATTATTATTACCACCAGAAAATGGAGCTGTGCTATCTCCACTTCCAGCTGTTGAAGGGGAAGGACTCACACCACTAGTAGTTCCAGAAGCTACACTTGTAGGACCATTAGCACTAATTGGTGTAGAGCTGCAAATAATATATAGTTATGTAGTTTGAACTATATGCACCAGGACTTAAATTCACATTGCAGTAAAATAATTGACAGTCAGAGGATAGCAATGACAGTCATCAAAAAAAGGCAAATTACTTAATCTAGTCACCTTGTTCCAGAACTTTTTTCATTAGATATTGTCTCTTGAGAAGCTGGCAAAGGTGGTGCAACCTTCTCGGTGACTTGATGGGTTCCATTATCTTTGCCTGTACCAGAATTCTTGCTACCACCAGCCTCTGAGAGAAGGTCCATAGAATATAATTTTAATTTAGCTGCCCTATCTGATCAACATAATATATAAATTTGAGAAATAATGCAGATTAGCAACGCAGCTACAGCTGCTACTTTTCATCTAAGCTACAAGTTAGACATGTAAAGGGCCAGGTAACAACTTCCAAGATATGTGATAGTTTCAACAGAGACAGAAACAGAAATGTGAACTGAAATAATAGTTTTATTGATTCAAGCTGATATCAGAATGATTCAGCTACTGATTACACCCAGAAAAATAGATAAAGAACTGGAAAAATGGAAACAGAACAGAAACGAAAATAACCCAAGCCTTTCGAGAGGGCTGGTCTCTCCCCAATGTGACTCCTATCCAAATGCCTGCCTTCCTCTCCTTTCCTCCTCCTATTTAACAACACATCTCCCTACACAAATCTGCTCCCCACTACCTCTAATAGACTACGTAACCACCTGCCAGCTCAGCATGCAAAACCGATAGCCTCTTCAGCTCCACAGCAAGGGAGAGCACGGTATGGAGCACAGTATCCTAACAGAAATGCCAGCTCAGCATGCATAACAGAATAATCTATTCTGCATGGTGAGGTGATTTTCTGTACCTCTTCCTATAGTATACCCGTGAGATTGGGGGTCTATCAATACTCCCCCCCAAAGCCACCACCTTGTCCTCAAGGTGAAAATTGGGAAATTGCTGCTGAATAACAGGGACAAACTCCCAAGTATTTTCAAAGGATGGCAAATTCTTCCACTTGATCAATACTTCAGTCTGTCCTGAAGACGATTTCCTCCACTGAATGACTTCTTCCGGTTCCGGTTCTACCTGCAATTCAAATTCCTCACTCAGCATGGGTGGTAAAGGTTGAGGGCGTGCATGAGGGTGCTACTGCCTTTTTGAGGAGAGACACATGAAAAACAGGATAAATTTTGCTGGAATCAGGTAATTCCAGCTTGTAGGCAGTCTCTCCAATTCGTTCCAGGACTTTGTAGGGTCCATAAAACCTGGGACTTAGCTTCTCATTGAAACGTTTAGCCAGGGATTTCAATCTATAAGGCTGCAGCTTTAAATACACCCATTCACCAGTGTCCAAAGTAAGATCTCGTCGATGTTGATCTGCTTGGACTTTCATTCGATTCTGAGCTTGGATTAGGTGACTCTGAAGCTCCTGAATTATGGAATCTCTTTCCCTCAGCAATTTGTCTACTGCATCTACCGAAGATGACTGATCTGTTTTAAAAAGAGTGGGTGGTTCACAGCCACACAAGGCTTTAAAAGGAATCATGCCAGTGGAACTTTTGTAGGTGGTGTTATACCAATACTCAGCCCAATGAAGCCATTTGGGCCATTGCTTTGGTTTCGGGCTGCAGAAACATCTTAAATATGTCTCTAAGCACCTATTAACCACCTCTGTTTGACCATTTGACTGAGGGTGATAAGCAGAACTGTATTTTAACTTAGTACCTGAGCTCTTGAAAAGTTCAGACCAGAATGAGCTCAGGAAGAGTCTATCTCTGTCAGAAACAATTGAGAGAGGGAACCCATGAAGTTTGACAATCTTCTTGATGAAGGACTCGGCCACTTCCTTTGCAGTATAAGGATGGCTGAGTGGGATGAAGTGCGCATATTTGGTCAGTCGATCTACCCACCACTAATATTGTATCTAGTCCAAAGGCTTTAGGCAATCCACCCACAAAATCCATAGATATATCAGTCCAGACCTGGGTAGGTATCGATAAGGGTTGTAAAAGTCCTGCTGGGGACAATGTTTGAGTTTTGCTTTGCTGACATACGACACAACCAGCTACATAATCCTTGATAGTCTTCCTCATCCCTTCCCAGTATAATAATCCTGAAATTCTTTTGAGTGTTCAAAGAAAACCAGAGTGTCCTCCAACCTGTGAGTCATGAAACTTGTAGAGGATTTGTGGGATTAAACTGGATAGTTTGGAGATAACCATCCGTTGCTTGTAAAAAAGTCTTCCACCGTGCAAGGTGAAATTCTGGTGTGATTGAGGGTCCACCAGCAAGTCCTGCATTATTGTTCGCAGTCTAGGATCAGTTTGCAGCTCATCTTCAATAGTTACTAGGCTCGGAAATTCCACTTTGGTAAAAGCAGAAAATTGCATTTGTCTAGAAAGGGCGTTTGCAACTTTGTTCTCCTTCCCAGGTTGATATTGCACTTCGAAGTCAAATCCTAGGAGCTTGGATGTCCATTTCTGTTGCTCTTCCCCCAAAATCCTCTGATCCGTTAGAAACTTCAAACTTTTCTGGTCAGTTTTTTACAATAAAATGCCTGCCCATTAAATAGTGTCTCCATTTCTGCACAGCAAGTACAATTGCCATAAGTTCCTTTTCATAGACCGATTTTGTTAACGATCTAGGTGAGAAACTCTGACTAATATAAGCAATTGGCCGATTGTCTTGCATGAGCACTGCACCAATTCCTTTCTCCCGAAGCATCTGTGGTGACAGTGAACGTTTTGTTAAAATCAGGCAATGCCAAGACTGGGACTGTTATCATGGCCTGCTTTAGAACTTCAAAAGCCTTTTGGGGTTCAGTCCCCCATGTGAAACTATCTTTCTTTAGCAAGTTGGTTAGGGGTTGTGCTATTTTACCATAATCTTTAACAAACCGTCGATAGTATCCTGTCAAACCCAAGAATCCACGAAGGCTCTTCACATCCTTTGGAGTTGGCCAGTCTGCCATGGCTGAACAGTTTGTTGGGGTCTGCCTGGACGCCTTCTGCAGATATCAAATGACCAAGATACTCTACTTGCCTTTGCCCAAAACAACATTTCTTCTTATTTGCATAAAGCTGTTCCTGCTGGAGTACTTGGAATACCGACTTCAAGTGTGACAAATGTGTGTTCTGATCTTTGCTGAAGATGAGAATATCATCAAAAAATACCAGTACAAATTTCCTGAGAAAAGGTTTCAGCACTTCGTTCATCAGTGCTTGAAATGATGATGGCGCATTTGTTAGCCCAAAAGGCATGACTAAATATTCATAATGACCCTCATGCGTCCTAAAGGCAGTTTTAGGTATATCTTCTTCCCTCATTCGAATTTGGTGATAGCCAGACTTGAGATCCAGTTTAGAAAAAAATTGAAGATCCCCCAAGCTCATCCAATAGCTCATCAATTGCTGGTATAGGAAATTTGTTTGGAACTGTCATTTTGTTCAGAGCCCTATAATCCACACATACTCTCCACCCTCCATCCTTCTTTTTAACCAGAATAACTGGACTTGAATAAGGGCTGACACTATGCCGAATTATACCAGAGTCCAGCATCTCATTCACAATCTTTTCAATCTTAGTTTTATGAGAATGTGGGTACCTGTAAGGGCGTATATTTGGTATGTTGCTACCTTCCTTAAGAGTGATTGCATGATCCTGTCGTCTTGGTGGAGGTAAGCCACTGGGAATTTGGAAAACCCCTTCATACTCCTGCAGAATCTCCTCTAACTCTGGCCATCCTTCACCATAGTTACTGGTATGAAAGGATGTCTCTGCAGATTCTATATAATACCCACAGCTTCCTTCTTGCAATGTCTTCCTTATGGACTTGCAGGAGGCAAATGATTGAGAAAGGGAAGGTTCCCCTTTCAGCCGAATCTCCTTACCCCCAGTGTTAATTTTCAAGGTGAGTTCCTTGAAATTTGCCTTTATCTCCCCCAAACTACACAGCCAGTCCAAACCTAACACCACATCAACGCCTCCTCCTAGTTCAAACAGAAAGAGGTCTTGTCGGATTTCCAACCCTTGCAGAATCATGGTGACTTCTTTGCATACTCCTGAGCACGTGATCCTGTAGCCATTTCCAACCTCAACCTGATATTTGGGGGTGTCTGTTACTGTTAACTTCAGATCCTTTGCTACTTCTGTCCCAATGAAATTGTGAAAGCTCCACAATCAATCAAACACTACCACATTTCGTTCTCCCACCTTCCCCCAAAGCTTCATTGTTTGTGAGGATGTGAGTCCCATCAAACTTTGGATGGACAAATGAACTGCTGGGATTTCACCCTCCTCCATTCCCTCTTCGTTGTGTTCCCCATTACCCTCAGGATTAACTTCAATTTCATCTTCCTCATCAACCACCATAATTTGCAGGCTTCTTACCTTACACTTATGGTTGGGGTGCCACTTATCATCACAATTAAAACAGAGTCCCTTACGTGATTTGTCTTGTAACTCCGCCTGAGTCAACTTCCTTGTTCCTCCCTTGGCGGAATTGCTCCCTTGACCCTCTGTTGTATGTGTTGCAGACGTGACATTAGAACTAAGATTCTAAGGTGGACTTAGGTTGTGAGAAACCTCGAGACCCCTCATTATTTTTAATCTCCTTCACATCAGTTTTTCCCGCCTGCTTCGAGTATGCTCCACGTGCATTGTAGTAACCTGACCCGTGGTTTTCACCTTGGCCCGCTGAGCGGTCATGCCCCACTCCATTTCTTCCCCCCAACAATAGCGCGTTGTTCTTCCTTTCAATCTTCCTAGACATGTTCATCATGTCAGCCAACGTTAGATGCCGATACATAAGTAGTTCGTATCGGATGTCTTCACATAGGCCATTAAGCCAGATTCCTCTCAGCATTTCTTCGTCCTCATAACGAAGTGTACCAACAACGTTCTCGAATTCTCGTCGGTAAGCAGCCACTGAATCTGTCTACTTCAGACTGAGTAATTCATCGTATGGGTTGTCCTCTAGCTCTGGCTGGAATCGCTGAATCACCTCTCTTCAAAATTCCGCCCAGGTTGCCCGTGGGTTGTGCCGTTCCCACCATTGGAACCAGCTGAGCGCCTCACCCTCCAGCACCAGCATGACTGTCTTAAACTTTTTCGGCATTGGTAATGCCGTTCACCCTGAAGTAACGCTCGACACGGTTGAGCCACCCATGTGTGTTCTCGCCTGAAAACAGAGGTAGTTCTAACCGGCGTCCAAGGACTTCATTGCGTTGCGTCCGTCCTTCATACCCTTCATCAGATTCGTCGGAGATTGAGTTCTCCCTTGACGTCCACCTCCAGTCCGCCCCGCTCCTGGAGTTGCGTCGTTCTCTGTTTTGAAGTAGCCGGGGTAATCTCGGCGTTACTCCTTACTAATTCGGCCGTTGTCTCTTCGGTCCGACGTGACCTTTCTTCCTCTCCTCGGAGCCTCTCCTCCATAGCGTCAAATCATGCTTCCATGTTTCTAGTAGTAACCATACAGGACTCCCGGATCGGGAGCTCTGATACCAGTTGATAGTTTCAACAGACACAGAAACAGAAATGTGAACTGAAATAATAGTTTGTATTGATTCAAGCTGATATCAAAATGATTCAGCTACTGATTACACCCAGAAAAATAGATAAAGAACTGGAAAAATGGAAACAGAACAGAAACGAAAATAACCCAAGCCTTTCGAGAGGGCTAGTCTCTCCCCAATGTGACTCCTATCCAAATGCCTGCCTTCCTCTCCTTTCCTCCCCCTATTTAACCACACATCTCCCTACACAATCTGCTCCCCACTACCTCTAACAGACTACGTAACCACCTGCCAGCTCAGCATGCAAAACCGATAGCCTCTTCAGCTCCACAGCAAGGGAGAGCACGGTATGGAGCACGGTATCCTAACAGAAATTGCCAGCTCAGCATGCATAACAGAATAATCTATTCTGCATGGTGAGGTGGTTTTCTGTACCTCTTCCTATAGTATACCCGTGAGACTGGGGGTCTATCAATATGCAAGACCATTGGTTTGAAAACAAAAGGTGACAGAAAAGGCAAATGATGCTACACCATGTTCATACTCATCTATTTATTTCTAACATTGCTAGACATACAGAGCCTAAAGTAGTCAAAGCAAAAAACTGCAAAAAACTATATTAGCAGAAAAAAGAGGGGCAGGTAAGTACCAAAGAGAGAAATAGCAACAGGGAGTTACTACAAAAAAAAAAGAAAAAACTCAAACAAGCTGTAGTTCAGAATAGTTATTCACCATGTGACACATTATGAGATGAAAAATTTCCCCGACCTCCCCTAAAACCCCGCCCTTGGGTACCAGGCCTCCAACGTGACTCCACAGACTCTCTGTTGTTAAGATTCTGCAAAATCATAAACAAAAGAAAGGAGAAACAAGAACAGAATTAGCAAACGAAAATTGAATGATAGTACAAATTTTGAAAATAAGCGGAGCATAAGTAAATTACAAGAGCCACATCATATAAGCAAACAAGAGACGCAATTTCTAAAACTCCTAAAGTCCCCTCTCTCTCCCACCAGTGAGGAAACAGAAGTCCTTCTCCTGCTCACCAGAAATGAACTATTAGCACAGAAGATAAATGTTCCTCCAAACAACTTGAATAAAATAGTAAAAAAAAAAGATTATCATAAGCCACTTGCTCAAACAATTAATCATGTCATACAACCAAAACCTTTGAACAAGAATATGATGAATTAACAAATAAGAGGCCCATCAGTACCCTGTTTTAGGGTGTTCTAGCTGTGGGATCCTCAGTTTGAATGCCTCTACTCTGTTCTGCTACATGTTCTTGCTGTTTTCCCTTGAATCAGGATCTGCCCAGCCTACTCCAGCATATCCGAGGCCCTTTTTTCACTTTTTGATCACCAGATCTTGTTTTTCCAATATGTCCATCTACATATGCTGCCAAAGGCACCTTCACCTGGTCCACAACGAATATTCCATTCATAAAACCAAGAAGTTGACTGGGCCACCTACCAGTCTTGGACAACTTCTGTGAAGATCTGGTCTGCTGAACATGGACAAGGTGAACACTTAAACAAACAGATTGAAGATGTACCCATATCTGATTTATCTAATTGGAAGGAGGTTGATGCACAGCTTCTTAGTATCCTCTAGTAGTCCATCAATTTGGAAATAATGGATCTCTTTCATCCCTTCGAGACCTGTTGTAACAATGACATAAAACGTCTCTACACCATTGTTTCCAGCATGATGTGCCTATGACAAGATGATTATGGAAACCGTCCTAGGAAAAGTCCACTCACTTCTGCAAGAGTTTGCTGTCATGATGCTCAACACCAAAGATTATGCTAATTGCATAAGAAGCAACAAGAATAGATCTTTGTGATTCTTGCTCTCCCTGCTCAACCAACAGAACTTGAGCCTGTATGCCAACAATTCTTGACTAGTGGTGATAATCCCAAATTGGCTCAAACTTTTGTCGTCTATTGAATATCTTCAATGTGGAACCACCAACAACTTCTTCCACCATACTAGTAGCAGAATTTTCTACCCTAGTCTCATAGGCTAGTAACTCTGGTGGGCATGGCAATGTTGATTATTGGCAATGCTGCACTTTTTTGCAATATTGTTACTTGGAGGAGCATTGCTGGTAGAGTCATGGGAAGCCAGCATCATCTACCAATATTGCTCAAACTGAGACTAGTGGACCTACAACTTCGACTGAGACAACTCCTACTGCAAATTATGAAGCTTTCCTTTGTTTCAAAGCAACCCCACCAATATTGTCCACCACAATTGCACAATTTGGTAAATCTCATTTCCTATTTTTCTCAATCATCTCTTGGGCCACGGATACTTGACTTTGGTGCCTCTAATCATCTCTGTTTTAATAAGGATCTTCTCACTTCTATTACTTACCCTAATACCTACCTACTATTACCCTTGTTAATGGAACTAAAACATAAATTTGTGGTATTGGTCAAGCCTAGTCCTGTGCTCTCTTACCTTTAACTTCCATTCTTTATGCATCTAGTTGTCCTTTACTCCTCTTAATAAGATTGTTAGTCAGCTAATTTGATCCCTTCATTTTTCCATTACCTTTACTAAAGATTTTGTTCTTGTGCGCGATTCAGGTATGAGGAGGACAATTGGAGTGAATCACCACTCACGAGGATGTTATCATCTTATTGTGCTTAGTTCTCCAGTGGCATGCACCATGATCGATTCCCTTAATCTTATTCACAACCATCTTGACAATCTCTGTCTCAAAAATTAAGATGGTTCCTCAATCCTCACCTATCCACTTTACATTCTTTAGATTGTGAGTCTTGTCATAGAGGAAAGCATGCTTGTGCTTCTTTTCCTCATCATGTCAATGATAGAGCTAACTCACCCTTCTCTCCTGTTCATTTTGATATATGGGAGCCAAGTCCTTCTAGCTTAGGATTTCAGTATTCTGTAAGCTTTATTGACAATTATTCATGTTGCACTTGGGTATTTTTAATAAATAGTTGTTCTAAATTATTTTCCATCTTCAAATTTTGTGCTGAAATTCATGATTAATTTGGTAAAACTCTTTGTATTTTATGTAGTGATAGTGCACAATAATATCTTTCTACTCTTTTTTAATAACATGTTCAAGCAGGGTATCTTACATCAAATAACTGGTCCACATACTCCACAACAAAATGGAGTGGCTAAACGTAAAGATCATCCTTTAATTAAAACAATATAGACCTTGCTCTTGCATATAAATGTTCCTTTTTGTTTCTGATACTATCCTTACTTATTGTTATCTACTAATCGCATGCCCTCTTCTATCTTACAGGATCAAGTTCCCCACTGCTTCCAGATACTCCTATCTATTCTGTGTTACCTCATATTTTATGCTATACTTGTTTTGTTCGTAATTTTACTCTAAATAAGGACAGGCTTACTGCCAAGGCCTTCAAATGTCTTTTCCTGCGGTACTTTTGTCTTCAGAAAGGGTACCATTACTATTCTCTTGAATTAGGTCACTATCTTGTGTTGATGACGTCACCTTGTTTGAAAAATAACCATTCTTCTGTTCTACATCATTAGATGTTTCCCAGGGAGACATTATTCTCTATGTTCCTTTTTATGGTTCCTCTATTGATTCTACCACTCCTAGTCCTATCATTGTCTCTGCTACTCCTCCACCTTTTATAACTTTTCAATGACGACTGCGATTGCCCACTAGTCTAGTCTAGTCTTCAAGGATGTTCCTACAGACTCACCACCTTTGCATGTTGTCCCCTCTGCCTTGGTTTCAGGATCGAACAATTTTCATTTTTCACAGTACTCTTCAAAAAGGTAAATGGTCTACCTATAACTCTCATCATATTTATGTTTTTCTTATTTATGATTGTCTTTCTTCACAACATTATACTTTCCTTTTGAGTTTGACCTATGTTTCTATTCCCAAGACTTGGGTGAAGCTCTCTCCCATTCAAGTTGGTGCTTGACTATGAATGATAAGATGTTTGCCCTTCGCTCTAATGGCACATGTGATCTAATTTCTAAACTAGCGAGTAAATCTTCTGTTGGTTGTTTGTGGGAGGGGGGGGGGGGGGTTTCGCTATTAAAGCTTGATTCCAATGGTTCCATTGATTGTCTATAGGATGCTTGCTTAGTAGCCAAGGGCTATAAACAAATCTTTACCTTGACTATAATGACACTTATTTTCTAATTGCTAAGATTGTGTATGTTCCTCCGTTTCTTGCCATTGTTGTTATTCAACACTGGCCTTTCATCAACTTGACATAAAAAATTCCATCTGACATAATGCTTAACAAGAGGAAGTTTATATGGAGCAACTACCTAGTTTTGTAGCTTGGGGGGAGTTTGGATTGGTGTGCAAACTCCCTAAATCTTTGTATGGCATAAAACTATCTCCTCAAGTTTGGTTGGCTGTTTTCGCACTATTGTTCAAGCCTTCTTCCTGACTCCTAATGAAGTTGATCATTTTATCTTCTATCAGCATTAATTTCTCAATTAATGCATCTACCTTGTTTATGTGGATGACATTGTCATCACTAGGAATGACCAAGTTGGCATCAAACAATTAAAGTAACATTTATTCAAGCATTTTCAGACTAAAGACTTTGGCAAACTTCAATATTTCCTAGCAATAGAAATGGCACAGTCTAGACATGGCATTACCATCTCCCAAAGGAAACATGCTTTGAACAGTCTGGAAGAAACTAGCATGCTAGGATCCAAACCAATTGATACACCTATCCCAATCTCAAGCTTATATTAGGATAGGGAAAGTCCATATTAGATCAAGGGCTTTATTAAAAGTTGGTTGGAAAATTGAATCACCTCAAACTAACAAGACCAAATATCTCTTTAGTTGCGAGCATGACAAGTCAATTCATTGATTCTCCTTGGGATGCAGTTGTTTGGATACTTCAATACATTAAAGGTGCATTATGAAAAGGCTTATTCTGTGAAGATAAGGGACATATGGAGATATGTGGTTATACAAATGCTAATTGGGCACACTAAAAGTTAGAAACAAACTAGAGTTGCCAAGTCAAGTGTGGAAGCCAAGTGTCAAGCAACGGGAATTGCGACATGTGAACTTATATGGTTAAGATAGTTGCTCAGAGAATTGAACATCTGTGAATTACATCTAATGAAACTCGTGATGATCAAGCAGCTCTACATATAGCTTCCAATCTAGTCTTCCATTAAAGGACCAAGTACATTGAGATTAACTGTCACTTTGTATGAATAAAGTTTAGTCCAGAGATTTGCTACTGCATTTGTGAATTCAAATGACTACCTAGCAGAAATTTTCACTAAGCACATGTTTGGTTTTGCTTAATGTTTACACAACTTTTCATCCAAAAGTTCTCTCTGCAACAATTTGATTATGAACTTTTTTGTATGCAAAATAAGCTAATTCAAACACATACTAAGTCCCTTAGAGGTCCTCGAGCCAACTATATATATAACATGCTTGGTGCATATGATACATACGCTCCAACATGAGTGCAAGTGTTTGAGAAAATATCTAAGATATTTATATATGTGTATAGTCGATTTGTGCTCTAATTAAGGAGTTGACTCCTCTTATGATTAGGATTGTAATTAATGTTGTATTAGTATAAATACATCCCAATGTGGTCTGATTAGACACAATTCCATCATACTCTCTCTATTTTCAAAGGCTACAATCTAGTCAACAATAAGAACAAAAGACACTACAGATAACCAACCCGGAGAGCCAATTAGTCGTACAATGAAGTCCATCACTGGCTTAGAGCAAAAATCTTACCTCCTTTCTTTTGTCCCTCTTTCTTTTGACCTCGTGAAATGTGTCTGTAAAACAGATGCTTTATGTTATTTTCTTAAGACACAAATATAACATGGAAATTAAATATGTAACACCAAACAAAGTATATATTCATTTAGAATTGACTTCATAACCAATAAGCACATACATCAGGTATGAATGAAGGGCATTCAGCAAGAGTACCATGAAAGCTTGAATTAGTAACCCAAAAGAAGGCAACAAAATTCTCGAGTTGCTTCAAAATGTCATTATAAATAGCGATACATGGATGGATCATGATAAGCAAATTGATGACAACTTGAAACTTCACAAGTTAACCAATAACTAACAAGGGGTAAACAAATTAAAAGAGCATGAAAGCATCTATAAATACAATATTACCAAACATACCACAAAACTACAACCAATCTGATACAGTAAATTTAACCATGCATAAACCAGAGGATTAGTAGTTTGCAACAAAAATTTGCTAATTAAAAATTGTTTCAATAAGGAAGACAGGTAAAACTAGCAAGATTTCATTCAGAATGTCAAAGAAAACTGGTGCACAATAAGCCCTTCAAACTTCATGCACCAACCAATGACTACACTGGAACCAAATGCTTTCAAACTTCAATAGCGTCAAAGAATCTCATCAACATTACTTCATACAAACATCTTAATGAGCATGTAGACCCACTCTGATACCGGTTTGAAAAACTCCCATGTAAAAGTCACCATAAAAGTGACCTTGGGGCTTAAAGGCATGTTTGGAAACACTCATTTTAGGGGAAAAAATCGCTTATTTTTCAAAAGCTCTCCCAGAAAGATTTTGATTAGAAGCTGTTTTGACCACAAAATAAGCTAATCCAAACACACACTAAGTAGATTGCGATAAAAGCTAAATGTTATGTCACTCCATCAAATCAAGATGTGTGAAACTAACAGAATGATTACTACCAGAATACTTGCTAAACCACTCAACATCTTTTCCTAAACAAACTGGAAATGGACATTGAGCATAATCAAAATGATTGATTTGATATTGACCCAACATTGATAAGAAAATACATCTTCACCTTATCTACTTTATTTAGAGAGTAAAACACTACACACGAGCATGAATACCAAGAAAATGGAATACACATATTCCACTTCCTAAGGGGTCTACAAGGCATTGACTAGTCGTTTTTTAAAACTTACAGGATTAGTAATAATAATCAAGCATAGTGAGCTTCCATAACCATCGCACAAAACAAGAATAATAATCCACTTACTGTAATGCCTTCATCATCTTTTTTTCTTATATAAAAGAAGAAACTTTAATGGAGAGAAAGGAAGAAATTTGCAACAAGGGAAGAGGATAAGCTATCCTCCTAAGCAAAGAAACTAAAAGAAAACAATTTGCCTAGGAGGCTCAAAAAATGCAAAAAAGTTGTTGAATCTTGAATGTCTCTGCATATCAAATAGGGAAACTCCCTTAACAAAACCATCTGCAGTACACCAAACTAAGGCCCTGAAAACAACCCTATCCCATAACATATTTAAGAACCTAAAATGTGTTCAGTCAGCCCCAACAGCCCAATGACATAAGACAGAGAACAGCAAGAACCGCTCAGTTTTAGCCTCATTATTTCCAAAACCTAAATGTATCATGAGAAACTGCTCCAAGGTGGTTTAAAAAAAATTACAAACAGATTATTTTATAAACACATAGCTGCCCAACAATGCAAAAATAAATGGGACCTGTCCAAGCTAGCCTTACACATAGCACAAAATCATTGAAATAGCTGTGAGAAGTCTGCGAAACTAACACATCACTGGCATTAATCTTATTGAGCATTAAAGGATTTGAGTCATTTGACCTTGGTTTCTAGATTTCCAAATGGGCTTGTCAAGAAGGAACTTCTCCCGATCAGGAGAATGAATAAGAAAATAAATATGACTTACAATAAAGCACAACACGGTAGAGTTTAGAGTCCAAATTGTCCAATCTGGAATGGAGGAAAGATGAGTATCAAGTTGAAGTAGAATGTCCTACCAAAGCCTAGAATATCCTCTCATAAGAATCCAGTTTTGGTCAACTTAACAAACTATCAGCTGCTAAAAAATAATTCTGAAATGCCAGTTATGCATTTGGTAAAAGGAAAACTTGAGAAGAGGGAGAAAATATTAAAGAAAGAAAACCCCGTCACTTATACATCTTACAGAAACTGAATAAGCAAAAGCAACCACTTTCAACATACCCAACAGAAGATCTTTGGTTAGATAACTGACTTTCTAAATTTCATGCTACATTGCTACCAGAAGAACATAAAACAAAATCAAACATTAACTGAACTGAAAATTTAGCGGCAATAGAAGTTTAAAGACTAAGGCATCTCAAGTTACTTACAGACATTGGAGGCTAAACGTGATTGAAACTAATAAACCATTCTGACACAGAGTCAAGTCCATAACTTGAATAATTTAACCAAGCAGACATCAGGGTATGAACGTAGAGATGACCCGTACGTCTTAACAAAATTGAACTTTCTAAAGGCCAAGCTACTCAAAGCCTTTTCAGAAATCAAAAGGGGTATCAAATAAATTTCTATCTTAGCCTAACAAAAGTGTATCAACAGGAAAAAGTCATCATAGCAAACTTAATCATTCAAGGTCCCTACTCCACACTACAAAACTCAAATTCAAAATAAAACCAAACTCCCAGTAAGATACTTCCGAAGCAAACGAACCCAGATGAGAAAACACGTAGTCTAACACATGGATCACACAGAAACAGAAATTAAGATCAAGATCGAATCCATGCAACAAAGAAATGGAAATTCAAGAGCAAAACCAGTGGAGGAACAAAGGAAAACCAATCATACCCTGAAGGAGGAGCTTCTGAGCGGTCTCGTTGGGATCCATAGAGCATTCCTTAAGCATTGCATAAATATCTTCTTCACTGTGATTACCTGTGATCTCCTTGATGTTCTGGATCGTCTTCCTCACACTGCTCGGAATTGAAGCCCTAAACCCAGCACCGCTCATCTTTACAACACAAAGCCACCAACTTGCAAAAACAAATTATGGGCAATAAAGAAAAGGAGCCAGAAACATAGGAATTGGTAGCAAAGAGGAGAAGGGAGGTCAGTGATTGATTGGTGAAACAGGGCAGTAAACAAACATATACTTCAAATAAAAAAAATGGGTAGAAAGTATGATCTATTTTCAATGGGCTTTGAATTGATCTATCTGATTCTGAAGTAGAAATGGGAGACACACACAGAGAGAGAGAGAGAGACGAGAGAAAGAGCAAGAGGAGAGAGGGAGCAAAACCAAGTCTGTTTTTACAGCAGGGGGCTTTTTCGTTCCTCTTGCTGTTTCTCCTTTTTACTTCTACTTACCTTTTCTTTTCCTTCCTTTTTCGTTTTTAAGTTATTTTATTTGTATTTTGTAGTCGAAGAAATATTAGTCACACGACGCGTCTCAATTAAACCTATTTACGTTTTATTTATGAAATTGATGTTGCTTAGCTTATTAAATTTAAAGGGGTTGAATTTAGTTTGACTCGTCCATATTTTGAAAGCAGACATCACTTTCTCACTATCTGATTTTTCTTTACTGGGGTAATTTAACATATAATATAAAAAATGATAGTATAAATTTATGTATATTATTATTTTTATCATATATTTGATATAATAATTAATAAAATAAAATTACTTAATCTATTTATTTTTATTTAATAATTATAAAATAAATTAATTAAACTTTAAATAACTTAATAAGACTTGATAAAATTATTTTATATCAATTTTAATAAAAATATAATATTTTAATATTAAATGAACTCTAATTCTTCTTTTTATATTCTTCTCTTACAATTAAACTTTATATTATTTGATAAGTGTTTTTATACTCTTTTGATTTAGGACTAATTTCTGTTCACTATCTTATTTTTTCTTTATAACTTTGTTTATCATGGTTTTTTTTTTAGCATTTTTAGACTCTTTTAATTAGGGACTAATTTCTATTCGAATTTTTTGGTGAGTTTTTATAAACTCTTTCAATTTGGGACTAATTTCTGCTAGGATTTCAACTTAATCCTAGTTACAAAATGTTTTCAATGAGTTTTGAACCCCTGCACTGCAATTAAGGTTCACTCAATGAAACTTACTTTATTACTTGAGCCATACCTTGTAATTTCTTGTGGTTAATTTTGTTTGTATTTTATCTATATGTGATTTTTTTTCGTTAACTTATACAGAAAAAAAATATATTTGGTTTACCATTTACACTTGATAAACAGGCGTTTGCCCAAAGTTTTGTGTAAAAAGCTGTGTAAAAAGCTGTGGGCAAATGCTTTCTTTTTATTGTAAACAGGTGAAACAAACATGTTCAATTCATTATCTTTAATTAATGAAAGTTATAATATATCTATTAAAGACTAATTTACTTTCCCTAAAACAATAACTTAGCTACATTTTATCTAATGCAAGTAGACATGTCTAGAAATAGTTTAAGAAATTGGGATTGTAGTAGTAAGTGAACTTGTTGATTAAAAGAAAATATCAACTTTCAAATTGGACATGTCTTGATGTGTAAATATGTTGGTTCAACACATTATAACATAAATAAGTATTTAGCTTGTTTAGCTAAAAAAGACATAAGAAGATAGTAAATAAGTTGACAATGAAATTACAACGGAGTAAAGTATTAACAGAATGAATCGCATGAAAATAAAGTAACGAAGTCAAAATCATACAGTAACAAAAGTGATATCCTCATAAACCACAAGAGGACAAATCCAATTTAACCCAATTAAAAAATATTAACAATGTTATTGTTTAAAATTAAACTAGTTAT
Organism: Castanospermum australe; assembly: GCA_019955255.1. Lineage (NCBI taxonomy): Eukaryota > Viridiplantae > Streptophyta > Magnoliopsida > Fabales > Fabaceae > Castanospermum > Castanospermum australe. The sequence continues at coordinate 273,481 of NSJW01000103.1, forward strand.
AGAATTGTACGTTGTTCATATACTTCAAACTTATTATCAAAGAATAAGATAAAGAGTGCATTGAGATTTTTTCATAAAAATTATTGTAAATAACATTCATGCACAAAAATAATAAATAAAGAGCATAAATCAAATAAAATCATCACAAGTGTCAGAATTCATTTGGCTGTAAACTTGAAAAGATACTCGTTATTGAGTTTATGATATTTAAAATAAGTTATCGTAGAGTCTCTATATTATTATTGTGGAGCTTCATCATTGTGTGTTTCAGTTTTTATATATTTAATATATTTTATGAAAATATAATAAAAATAAAAAAAGTTATCTAGTATATATATTCTTTTAGTATAGATTACACTAAGTTTATTTTTTATATCTTTTCTTTGAAAGCAAACTTAGAATGTAAAGCAATGGATTTTAGAGAGCAATATATTAATGCTTAGCTTATAATAAACTTAGAATAGTGTTACCTTCAGCCAATAAAAATTAATTAGTGGTGAGGATTTAAATAATTTAGAAAAATCATAAATTCATTTTTTTTACAGTTGTAAAACTAAAAGAATAGTGTTATAATGTTACAGTGTTAGCTTGTGTTTCTTACTTTCTTCTTTAAGGAGTTAATAAACTATTAAAAAAAAGTTAACAAGTTATATTTTATTAAATATAAAAAGTAAAAAAATACAAGTTCTAACATAATCATAAATATTTTTGTTCAAAAAAAAATTTATATATATTTTTTCTTTATGATGAAAGTTGTAAAACTACCTAAATTACATAACCACACAATAAATTGAGCACACAGGGATGAATTATTAATAGTAATAACCATAAAGTGTTTGAGATTTAAACTTTTAACATTGTTAGTAAACCTCATCATATTATAATTCCAGTTTATTTAGCTACATCCTTATAAATCTTTCTTTTTCATTTTTAAAAGACATATGTCGTGAAAAACAGTTATTTATCACTGCTTATGATACCTTTTCTTGAAATTTTTTACTAATTATTTCCATTAGTTAATAATGTGGAGAGTAAAACATAATCCTCGTATGCATAAAAAGTGTTAAAACAGTACATCTAAGGAAGCTGGAGATTTCCATTTTAAATCGAGTTAACCAGAGAAGAAAAAAAAAAGAAGGGTCTACACTAAATTTTTCTGCATTGCATAACATCTTTGTTAGTCATATAAACTGCATTTCATGATAAGTGGTAAAATTGTAGAATTTATGAAAACATCATATTGATAAAAGGCCTTTTGACCCCTCAATATATGTTTAAAGGCAAATGACATAAATGTAAAGTCATGAAAAGAATGCGCCCAAGAGCTATAAAGATATACTAATTATAAAAAAGAAATGCGTCAAGAGTTTATGAAAACATCATATTGGTAAAAGGACATTTTGATCCCTCACATGACACTAAAATTCTTTTTTAAATGAATCTCATCCACGTATTTTTTTTATTTTTTATTTTTTATTTTTTACTTTTAACTTACCCTCCTTGAATCTCTTTTATAACCCAAAAAAAGAAATCATTTCCAATGGTAATTCTTGTAGAGTAGAAATGCCAAGAGAATAAGATAAGGTCCCAAAGAAATTGTCATGTTGATAAATAATACAGTGGTTAAGAAATGTGTCACTCTCAACGCCCTATCATTGACTCTTCATTTATTATTATTATTATTATTATTATTATTATTATTATTATTATTCAACCATAATTGGTTAGTGGAAATTCATCCATTTAGTGCATTCGGCTTCATTGGTTGGATAACCTGGTTCAAAGTATTTTTTTAGGAAAAAATGCTCATACACCTCTTCAATTTTGGGTAAGTTGCATTTTATACCTTTTTAACTAAAAAGAGTAGTTATTACATATTTAAACTATATAACTAATAGTAATTAAATCTTTCATCTAATGTTACATCAAATTCAACTGATAATCCAGTCACACGTGATATATACGTTAACTATTAACATTATTTTACAAAAATAACGCATAAAATAAAGGATTGTACATTTAAGTTGATATAAAATTTAATTTTGTTATTATTTTTATAAGTTATTTTATAAAAAGAAAGTCAAAAAAATATTAAAAATATCACATGCACATCACATATGATAAGATCGTCAGTTAAATTTGACAAAACATTAAATGAAAAAATTGATTGCTGCAAATTACATAGTTTAAGTATTTAATTATTATTATTTTTAGTTGAAAGGGTTTATATGTAACTCACCCAAAGTTGAAGAAGTATCTTTACATTTTATTTTATTTTATTTTTTTACAATGGTAACATGGAGGTTTGTGTTAAGGAAACGATTTTAGAGGCACAATGAAACAGAACCCTCAAATACACTTTTACAAATTCAATAAATAAAATACAACACAAAAATAATCATAAAAAGAAAATTAACAGACGATAATATTAGTACAAAGACACAAGAAAGTAGTTCGACAAATTACATGCCTACATTTATCTCAAAAGATAAAATATTTTCACTATGAGAAGAAAACCAGTATAAGAATAATTACTCAGTTTAAAATCAAACTCATTCTCAAAGCCTGAAATAACTCTTAGTCCATTGATTTTATTTATTACCAAAACTCCTTGACCTTTTTAACAGATTTTTAAAATTTTGTAGATTTTTTCAAATCTTATAGATTTTTACAAATCTTAAGATTTCTTAAATCAACAATTATACTTAAAAAGAATAACAATAAATAGAATCAATCATGATTAAATTATATGAGCTAATTTTTCAATAGTTACTCCTAAAAGCTTAAATGAAGGGAAGGAGATGTTCAAAGTACAAGCTCAAATGAAGGGAAAGAGATGTTCAAAGTATACATTTGCATATATGCTAAGAACTTTATGGCTTTTAGTTCTTTCCCCATGCTGAAAGAAAAGGATCATCTCAGAGGAAAAGGGGAAAAATCGGTTCATCTATTTATGACTATGAGAGCTACCTGAACTAAGATCCAGTTTAATTTTGCTTTCTTCTAAAATAAAAGTAGGTTCAGTCCTTTTCAGAATCAAGCCTTATAGTCGTTGGTATAAATGCTGGTGGCCCATGCTTATTTGTTTACATAGGCTTTTTTTTTTGGATTTTTTTTGAAAATTTTACATGAATGGAAATTATTAACGACCAATTTCTATCAGTTGAGTAAGTTCACATATGCAAAAAATCATTGCTCTGTTGTGCATTTTCCTTGTTAATGGATTTAGTTTCTTTTTTTCTTTTTAATACCATTTTACAATATTCAATTGTTTTTTGGGCATACTTCAAGCTTCTGCAACTGAAGAATACTTTAAGGAAAGGGAAAACTGAATGAATATCAGAAAACCAAAGCTTCAAGGGCTAATATTTTCTAACAGATCTCTATCACAATAATACATCAAGAGCAACAGAGTCTAACATGCCCTATCCCTCAGAGGAAAGCCTCTCCTATCTTACATTAACCACTTTTTTCTCACAGAATCAAATTTTCTAAAACTTGAAAAACTAAAACCCAGTTTCTGTTCTGAAAATTATTATTAAAAGTAAACCAGAAAAGATGCAGATTCTGAAGAAGAGGTTGTGGAAGCAAAACGAAGGCCAAAACTTGTGCTACGCCGAGGAAGGAGGCGCTCCGTCACCCTTTTCAGCACCGCCGTGTACTTGCTCAATATCTCCGTCATGATCACCACCGTAATCATCTTTCTTGCTTCTATTCTCTTGAAAGTTAAGAACTTTTCAGAGAGGAGCCTTCGTGATCCTATAAATAAGGCTCTTTTGTATCTGAGTTTAGTAGTTATAACGTGTGGAGTTCTGCCAATAGAGTTTTGAATTGTGGGGTAGGAAAGTGATGCCATATATATATATATGGCAACGTCTTCAATGCTCCTAATTAGATTGGGTGCATGGATGCATCATAGCATATCATCCACTGATTGGATAGAAAAAATAATCAATGGATGGATTTCATTACCTGTAACTTAGTTGACAGGTAAATTTGATAAATGTGAAATCTAAAAGAAGTCCCTCGTTCATCCCTTCCATTCATCTATCCTCTCTTTACTTCACCCGTTTCATGAACACAAAAACAGAGCATCACCTCCACACTATGAGTGAGTATGCGAAGGGCTTGAACGGTGAAGGGACATGGAGCTGATGCACGCATGGGAGGAAGGACTTGGGCTAGTTCTGTGTTGGTTTCTGTGCAAAGGACATCACCTTCAAGTGATTTTTGCAAAATGATTCTTTCAAATTTTTGTATTCTCTGGTATCGCTAGCTCTTGTATAAAACTCACACACCCAATGAATTTTTTATGCAAAAATTAAAATCAATTTCTATGAAAATATAGAATTTAACTATAAAAATAACGCGCAAATATTTAAATCCCCTCAAGCTTTTGGATGAGCCCATGCGAACGACTCTAATTCCACCAGTCTTTCACATCCAGGGACCTCTCCAAGTCTCAGTCTGTAGTGTGTAGCGGAGCAGAGAGAGTTCAAGAGAGGGAGAATTATAAATGAACTAGGATGAACAAGTCAATTAGCGAGATGGATTTGGCTTTCCTCTTATGTGCAATTCCTAGTGGGTAAAAGGCAGAAAAAACAAATTGGTAAACCTATACAGAAACCAGAGAAAAGATTAAACGCTCAACCATGGAATTTGTTTGCTGGAACGATGACAAACGCACATTCCTAGAGGTGGTGCAGTGCTGAGACTCCCCTTGCTCAAGTTCTTGGATTTGAAGATCAATGAATTTCGAACGACCGACACCCAGAGAGTTGTTCAAACAACGATATGGATGCGATCTTCATGGAAGCACCGATCATGGTGGCTATTCACGGAGCACCGGTCTCTCTCGAGCAACTGTCTCATTGCTGCAATATTCAGTTTTAGAAGGACTGAATTGTAATAATAAAAAAATTTATGGTAAAAAATTAAATTATCAAAAACTTTGAGTGACCTGTTATAACAGGTCAAAAAATAGGAGCATCCATGCACCAAACTTTTTTAAGGGGCACGGTAGAAGGCTCCATATATATATATATATATATATATATATAAAGCGCAAGAGGTTAGGCAAAAAGGGTTTGAATTCTGACCCTTTCTGGTGAATGTAGAGGGAATTAGGCACGTAATGATTAGCAAAGTTTTATGTGAGAATTTCCATAATGATCATATAAAAGATACAATAATATGCATTCAAAGGAAATGGATTCACATACTGTTTAATCATTTGGGGGGATTCATTTTTGTTACTTGTAAATGTTAATCATCACGGGAACAATAAATTTATTTAGTCAGGATTTTTTAAGACTCTTTGTGGTCTCATCATAATTCTTCAAGAATTAATCTGATTTGATTATATTGGTAGAAGCATTGGAGAACATAGAGTAGTTTGAAAGTTTTAAACATGAAGTTTGATAGATGCATGCTTTGCATTTATTAGGCGGGGCTTTTAGTTCGGGTTTCCTAATATAGTTTGATAGAATTGAATTTAATCTTTAATAAATTACTGTAACGAAGGAGATTTTATCTCAATTTTATAAATAAGTTAGGATTAATATTATTTTAAAAGTAATAGTTTCGATTGTTAATCTTGTCTTATCTTATTAATTTTATTTTTTACTTATTTTTTTATAACTACCTTCATTATATATAATAAAGTTATAAACTAACTATTTAACTGAGCCTTTCCTTTTATTGTGGTATAAATGCTTGGATGTCAAAGAGTTGCTGCCGGCGATAAGGAATGTGCTGTTATCATGATGCTCATAGTTGTCTAGCAAATCATATAATGGTGGAAAAACATCGAATATAGATCACTAGAAAAGGCCCATTACATAACAACATAGCATAATTTTTTTGGTAACAGCAGGAGAGCTGAATGTGTCTTCAAAAGAACATAACTTGCCTCAAACAAAAGATATCCAAATGTAGCAAAATTTAGTGATTGTTTTTTAGCTTGGACTAGCTATTATGTGTAGATGCTCGACATGATGTTGGGAGATCAGATTCAATGAAGAAAACCAAAATTGCAGCACATGTAAAAGGGAACAAAGCAAGGACAAATTAATAAGCCCAGATGCTTAAACAAGCAAATATATACAAGTGAGATAAGGAACGCTTCCATTCCAAAATTTACACTCGTTTTTTACAAGCCACTTGATCAACCCTCCCTTTCCACTGATCCCCTTTTCTTTTTAGAAAGAATAAGCTCTAGTGAAGACCTTCTTCCATGCTTTCAAACTCACAGACCGAACCTTAGTTAAAGCTAAAGAAGGCCTAAAATCCTTGTGAAGGAGTGGTGGTGCAGTTGGTGAAGATGAGGGGGATTGTGAATCCTCTAATCCAACATTGTCTTCTGGGTTCCAAAAACGTGCTTCTTTTCTCTTGCTTCTCACAGTTGCTAGCACATCATATTTGTTGCAAATTCCCCATACAGTCACCTTTTGTTGACTGTAATCCACGTTTACTGAGTATATACCTATCATCAAGAATAGTAAGTTGCCACTTAGTAAAATTTAGGTTAAAGATTCGTTGGAAGAAAATTAAGAACCTAGAGGAAGTTACTGTTTATGTACGGTAATGGGGTCACCGAAAGTGATATGGGCCCAAGACCTAAGGTCTAAATACAATGGCCTGCTCTATAAAGGGACTTTAGACAAGCACCATTTGTTGACCCATAAAAAAAACAAAAAAGACAAGCACCATTTCCTAGTGGCCCTGGAAATTTTCGAGTTATAGAACAACTTCAAAGAAGTATATATAATTCAAATTATAATAGGAAAAAAAAATCAAAACATTTGAAGAAGAGTTTCTAGTACCAACAAATATTCATGTCCCGATAATAAACAAATTTGACTATGCAATTCATAACTCATAAAATTGCTAATGCTTTCATTTGTGTTTCTTATGATCCAGCAATCAATTTGCTAAAGGCTTCACAGCACTAAGCACCAATGTAAATAGCAGTTGAAGGACCTCTATGATTTTTACTGTTAGGTTAATAAATCCTACTGCTGGTTTTCTGCTAGTCATTCTACTTTTCTTGCAATTTTAATTAGAATTTACTTTAATGATCAGAACTAGTCATCACTTGGTCATAGCCCTCAGCCCACTAGTGAACTTGGACCCAAAATTCGAAGGTTATGAACTTGGAAAGCCCAAGCCAAGCTTGACCCACAAAACAACTGGCCACAAAAATTAATAACAAAGAATATAAAAATGAAAAAAAAAGGAGCAAAACCCTATCCTGTGTGGGTGTTGCAATATTGGTAAACCTTTTTTTTTTTTACTGGAACATGGTAGCCCAATTTATTTAACCAAGGAAAAAGGGCGTCTAGTAGAGTAAATTACAAGTAGCTTGAGGGGCTTCTTTTATCCAAATCTGACTAGGTCTTCTTACAGCTATTTAGGTAAGTTCATAGTCACTCCATTAGCATTTTTCCTAACATGTGAAATAGAGAAAGATTTGAGAGTAGAGAAAATCGAAAGGCAATCCTCTATTACTGTGGTTTTTTTTTTTTCTAAAGTGCTATTAACCAAAGGTGATTTGTTAAGTATTTATTGATTATTGTTTTTCATAATAAATGCTTAAAGTCTAATAAATAAAACTAATAATTAATAGATATTTGACAAATTATTTTGGATATTGATAAAAAAAATGGGTATCTAAATAATTACCATGGTGTGTTTATCAACAGTAAGTTGAGAAGCAATTATCTAAAAGTTCAGAAAGATATATAGAAACATCTTCCTGCTGCCGATGGCTATTGATATGTCAAATTAGCCATAGTCTCTTGAAAACTAACATCAAAAACGTTGTTTTACCTTTAAAACAGGATAAGGTTTTCTTTATTTTCTTCTCGCATCCATAAGAATACAAGGGAACCATCATCTCAACGTACTGTGCCTCCACAATATTCTTGCAAGCTGGGACAATTTGCATGTTGGCCATTCTGACTTGGCCACTCACCATCCAATTGCTAATCAATGTTTCCAACTGGTTCATGTGGAAGTGTCTCCACTCTCCAAGCCTTATATATATATATATAAGGTCTTTGTTCAGGACATGGATCATGCTTGGTTAGGCTCATGATCCATGAGATACTCTTAAAAAGAAGACTTTACCCAGTAGTCTTTTTAAATTATTTTTTTTTACTTTCTCTTCTATTACATTTTTCTTTATGATGTTTGTTTATGCTTTACCATACCATCCATGGATACTTCATTTGTATGTTTGAAGATAGCTTATTTTAAAAAAAAAATAGTTTTTTTTTAACTTTTTTAATAAAATTTTAATTATAAATTATTTTAATCATAAAATAAATTAATTCAAATATACACATAAAGTTAAGTAAGCTTGGAAAGATGCTGTCTTTGATTAAGGGAATTGAATTCCCATTTTGAAAACTGGGGAGGGGTGGTGACATGGATGAATGCAAAGCTTTGTCAGCAACGTCTGCTTTGGTTAACCAAAAAAGTGAATGGGAAACAAAAGTCCATATCAACTATATGGCTATTATTGATGAGAGATAACAAAAACTCACATAATTAATAAGACATATATGTAATAATATAAATTATTTTAATACTTATATTTTTCTTTAGTTTTTTAAGAAATCGGTAACTTGCAATAATTGTCAAGTATTTCATTATTGATTATATTTTATAAACTTTAAATATTTATTCTAAGGACCAACATATCCTTAACCTTTAGATGCCATAACAATTCCCCTTAATATTACATTGTATGAAACATATCTTACATAAGAAAACGTTAAGAATTTTATCAAAATAAATACATTGTGTTCTCCTGTTTCTTTCATTGGGAAGCGGAAAGTCTTGGAGTTTGGCTCCCACGTGGGTTGTTTTCCTTATCGAAGAAGATACTTGAACTGAGAGGAGTTTGGAACTTGAGCAACTTAATTTATAATTTCAGTACATTATTATTGATATCTTCATTAATTATCAAGTACTTTATTACATGATTATTGTGCTTTCTCGAAGTTTTATTGCGCAGAAAGGACGCTTTACGCACTAATCAATGATGCTAACGCCATACACATGCATGTGTCGGTGAAACACTGAAACTCGTAAACATAAGCCGAAGGAACACCATGTGTTGCAACTTGCAAGCGTAAACATACAAACGACTTATCATACATTAGTGTTTGTATGGAACTAATTGCAATTAGACCAAAACTTTAAATTTTTAGTGTGGCATAACTTTATTTTTATTATTATTTCTTTAAGTTACATAAAAAACAACTCAGAGACTGTATTATTTTTTGTAAAGGATCACGAGTTAGGATGCTAAGTTCAAAAATTCTAAAGTGAAGTTCGTCTTGTTAGGCAAATAATCTCTCCTTAAGTCACTCTAAAGATTTGAGCCCACGACTTAGATTGTGATATTAATTGAAAAAAAAAACATAAAAAATAGTTAAACTGTGTCGTGCTTCAAACATAGCTGGTCTCAGTTTGGCTGGAAGATATGAGCTCATCATACAGGGTTCAGATGATGTGATAAATTTATTTTGACTTGTGACTGAAACATGAAATACATAGAACATATATACAATTGTTCTTATGCGTATGGGATCATATTTTCCTTTGTGACTTATGCTCGTGTGTCTTGAAAAATGAAAATTTCAGTAAAAATTCCAACTTTAAATGGAAATACAACTTTTTTGAATTTGAAAAAAAATAACAATAAACTTAATTTCTTCCTGCTCTTAACCCTCTCCTTTGGGCTAGATTTGATTTTATGTCTCAACAAAACTAATTTCTCAAATTAGAAAAATTTCTCTAAGTATTTTATAACCTCCATACACATACATTTTCAATAACAGCAGTTTGGTGGCTTGATCAAAACTCATGCCATTTGAGTTAACTATAATTCATCTGGAATGGTCACTATATATTAATGTTGTTTATATATAATTTTTTATACATTTTTTCATAATTTACTTTATAAGCTATTAAATGATAATGGTTTTATTTAACTTTCTCAAAAAAAAAAAAATCAAATAATTCTTCACAATCTTTTTGCATAGGTTCTGGTGCATTCTCTATTCATCAGAGGAGCATAAGCTGTAATCACATCCACGCCAAGCTTAATTACTAAGCAACATTAGGATAAAATATGTGGCCAAGACTAATCCTATTTTACTCCCACAGTCTCACCTAATAAAGAACTGTTAAACTACAATACAGTCAATAAAAGTAGATAGCTGGCTGGTTTTATACACTGTAGTTAGTCAATAAAGTTGTGCCATTTATGCTTTATTACCACCTCGTTCAAAATCAACACATGCCCACCTCTTTTTATCTTAACGTGTGTGTCCAAATCCAATGTCCCATTCCTCTAGATGACATCTATATTCCACCAGTCTAAGAGATTTAGACCTTTCCAGCTAAACCAATTCCATGCCTAAATTGGGTGTGAATCACTTCTGATTTTGATGTGTTTACTCTACCTAAGTAGCTTTTCCCTTCATTATCTTCCTCTTTCGAGAATCCAAGGAAGGCAATTAATGAAAACTTGCGACGAAATAGTGTATATGGGACGAATTAAAGAGACAAACGAAGAGACAATTCTCATGGCTTCACCATTCATACATGGCCGACCTTTGACGTACAATAGATATTAATGGGTCCCAACGAAGAATTAAATTTTACTCTTCTAATGATCATTCACTTTACAGAAAAAAAAATGAAGAATCCTCTTTAAACAAATTTTTATGTACTTTCGAAATACAACAATCAATGATTAAAAGTTTATTATATACTATTATAAATATAATTTGAGGGTACATTTCCATATTCATTGTCATGTGTAATATATTCACTGTGCAATATTATAAAAATTTAAGAATTCTCCTTGTAAGGCTCCATCAGATGCACAGGCCTCATATTCGGCGAGACCACACCCTCCATGTAAAAACCACACATAATTCGTGTGAAGGAATCTCTACTCTTCCCTTTTTTTTTTTAAAAAAAAGTGAAATGCATTAAATTAAAAAAATGTTTCAATCTTTTAATATATGTAATTTACCTCTAAAAATTTTTAGAACAATTTATCCTTACAGTTTAGTACATATTTATCTGCATTAAATTTTTTGTTAATGTAATTTACTTCTTCAATTATCAAATTTAATCATTAATTTTAACAACTCTATAATAGAAATAAATAATTATATATTCAAATAGATTATATAAAGATTGTACCAAAAAAATATAGATTATAAAGATGAGTCTATTGACATCTAATTATTTTAAATTAAATTTTTAATTATTATTAATTATATATGAATAGAAAAATGAAAATATAATTAATTAAGAGTTGATTAATTTGAATAAAAATATTATTTAAATAAAAATAATTTAAAAATTATTAATAGAGAAAATAAATAAATAAATAAGAGTGTCGATAATCTCATAAATTAAAATAAGTAAAATTCTAAAATAATAAAATTTGTGAAATTTTTGAAATATATTCTTAAAACAAGCTTAAAATTTACCTTATTCTTCTATTCAGTTATTATCCTGTTCTCGTTGACATGTGCCATCCACATTAAGCAAGAAAGAGAAACAAAAGAGTTCTTCAGTTGTGCATGCTGGATGCCGTACACATTGACACATTAATTTTCATGTTAGTGCCGGCCTTTTGATTTGAGCCTTCCCCAGTTTTAGTTGATCAACATAACTTTTTTTTTGGTTCAGTTGTCTCTTAGCAGCAAATGAATAAAAGAAATATTACTTCACTAAAAATTTATATTTTTTTTATATACTTCTTGTGTGGCTGATTGAGAAAAGAAAGAGAGAAGAAAAGAAGACCAAATTATAGTTATAATTTTACCAAAATCAGAGGAATAAAAGGGTGGTGTAAACTTTTGGCTTACATGGCCCTGATGAGCATTAAATTTTGAGGAACGTATAAAGCTGAGGCCTTGGGAGGAGGGAATGTGATTGGGATCTCGCTTTGCTTTCCTCCAACATTTTTTTTTCCTCAGAAATCAAGTAGGCAGTTGCAAAATTTCACTTTGTGAGATTCCTCTAATGGAACCTTTTTGCCTTACCTCTGACCCCAATATACAACAGAATTAATACTTCACGGTCATTTTGAAATAACTAGAGAGAGGGGACTAACGGAGGCTACGAACCTTCTGTTACTGTCTTACTTCCTTCCCTATTTTTTTTTTACAATTCAACCTTTTAAATATGTTAAGCTTGTGGGCTTTTTTATATAAATATATAAACTTTTTTTTATTTATGATAATTTATTTTTTTAAAATTATTTATTAAAATATATTAAAAATTTAAAAGTCAGAAGTTAACAAATATTTTTTTTTATAACTAGTTTAAAAGTCTCTCTGAACTAAGATAACTTGTGAACTATTTATAAAAAAAAATTAACAATCTTATTAGAAAGTCTCTTAGATTAGGGTAACTTTTTAACTTAGTTGAATTTTTTTTTTATTTTTTTAACAAGAAGTTCATAAATTATCATAATTTATAGTAATTTCTGAACTAATTACTAAAAAAAAAATTTATTGTAAGTCAAAAAGTTATCTGAATTCGTTTTGACTTCTTATTTTTATAAATTTTAATATATTTTAATAAATAATTTTTAAAAATTATAAATTAAAAAATTCTATATTTAAATAAAAAAAGAAGCTTGTGACCATTTATTATCACTCCAATCTAGTCCATGGCTGAAAGTTTATAATAATGTGTTTTAACCGAAAAGATGTGGGCTCTTGGATGGGGCACAGTCAGGTAGCTTTTCCCCTTTATTCATGGGTCCTGTCTATTATCTAGTCATCTATTCCGTTTGCACAATCATGTGCTAGTCGCCAATCTATAAAACTGACAAGTGCACGTCAAATCAATTAACCAAACTGAAAAGAAAATAAATAAAAATAAAAGAAGATACACATATTTCACGACATTTGTGCAATATTGATTTGTGATTAGAGTAATAATATATCGTATATACATAAAAAGAGTACAGAACGATATATTATTAATTAACTTATTACCATGTGATTCCATTTCACCCCTTTCACTTCCAGTCCACCAACTTAGCTCTAAAAATTCCCATATTGGTGGTACTTGCAAAACTACTTTGAACCCTTTTTCTTTTTTTTTCTTATTGCGATGATGAAGTTATGATATGCAACAGGCATTGGGATTTTCATCACTTAGGAACTGAGGAGGTGGGATTCGTTCAATCACGTAGGGTGGCTGGTAATAGTACATCATCCTCTTCATGCCTTCCTCATCAAAGTTAATCACCACCCCGTTCTGATGATCTCCACCTTCTTTCTTGGCTTCTTCCTTGCCTTCTTCACCACCCTTTTCTTCTGTGTTCTCATTCTTATTGTCACCACCTTCACCACCCTCTTCTTTCTTGGGCTCCTCTGGTGGTTTCTCCTCTCCATCTTCTTCTTTCTTCTCTTCAGGTTTAGCCTCTTCTGCTTCAGGCTTCTCAGCTTCTTTGTTTTCTGGTTCAGGTTCTGGCTGGGGAACTATTTTGGCATGCTTTTTGGTGCGTCTGTAGACATAATCCACTAGCTTGTTTGCATCCATGGTCCCCGTCACAATAACCTTCCCTGTGCTAAACTCTGTCTCTGCTGTTTGAACTCCTACATTAATGAACATAGATTTTCACATTAATTACATACATAAATATATATATAATGCATAAATTAAATATTAACACACTATTTTGTCCAATACGTTTAGCTAATGCCAAAAGGGTGAAACTAGTAAACAATTTTGTTTTTTGAGGCATGATTTAGATGTCATTCATGTATAAAGCATGATTACTTACGTGACAACCCGGTTCATGAAAAGAAAGTGTTAAAAAGAAGATTTGTTGGGTGAATGCCATGAATGGTTTTTAAGTTATGTTTCTTTCTTTATTTGTATTTGTAAAAGAGTTAAAGTTGTTTAATCACTTTTACTTGACAAAGTTTGGCCTTCACATGAACATCTTTATAGAAAAGCGCCACTCCCTCCTCTTACTATTTCTTTCTCTTTTTTGAGGTGCAATCTGATGCAGGACAAGGACCATGGGGCCCAAATCACATCATTACCGACCAAATAGGACAAAAGCATGCCACTTTAGAGAGTCCAGCATCATGTACTGACTTGGCAATCTGGTGGGTACAATGCTTGAAAGGATGGACATGCCCACCAAATTCAGGAGTGATGATTCATCCTTTCTGGGATCCCATTCTAATATTTTCTTGTCAAATGGTTAAGTTGGTTTGTCACAATCACAAAACTGCAATGGCACCAATCAATTTAATTCTTAAGAAGGAGTTGTCTATTTCTTTCCCTTTTTTATCTGGCTTTTCTCAATCACAACCAACAGTGTACGTAGCCAACACATTGAAATGAAGAGATAAATTAATGTGCACCTCTCATTTGGAGCATCTTCCTCTTGAGTTGCTCAGCACAGGCCTCACAGTGCATGTTTACATTAAGTTCCACAGTAACTGGTCCACTAACCTGGAGCAACAACCATTTACCCATCAATTGTTGGTTAACTTTCTATATGTAATTAGCTTTTCTTTTCTTTCTCAACCAGAGAAAAAGGAAAATTAAAAATCTTGTACCTGAGAAGTAACAACTTCTGGTATAGGATCTCCTTCTGCTTCAGGCAATGGAGATATAACTTTGGCTCTTCTCTTAGTTTTCTTCGTAATTACGTCGCAGATTGCTTGAGGCTCCACTATACCTTTTATGGTCACTTCATTTTTAGCCATATCAATTACCACTCCCTCAACTCCTGTTAGAAGATAAATGCAACAGAAAATGAGTACACAAGCATGCATGACATTTGGAATCAAAAGGAAAGAGAAGGGTGACAGATCTGAACCTCTCATTTTCATAATATATTTCTCAATTTTCTTAGCACAGCCCATGCAATGCAAGTCCACAAACAGCACGCATGGGGATGGCGGTTTAGGCTCTTCCTTCTTTTCCTCTGCTGGCTTTTCCTCTGGTTTTTCTTCTTTCTTCTCCTCTGCTTTCTTCTCTGGCTTGGCCTCGGCCTTGGGTTGTTCCTACCCAATAAAAAAGATCGAACGAAATCTAATAAGTACTAGAACTAATGAGGACCCAATTAGCTCAGAAGTCAGTAAGAAAAATATCACAAAGAAAGCAGAATGGCAGAATGCCAAAAGAAGGCTCACCTGTTTTGCTTCCTTACCCATTTGCTCTATGAATAGAGAATAAGATATCAAATTACAATTCTGATTTTGGAGAAAAGTGCTTAGACATACAAAAGATGTAGAGGATTAACAAGTAGAGAGAAGCAAGTGATATTATAAGGAAGGAGTAGGAGATGGCCACTGGGTCATTAGCATCTAAAGCTAAACTGAGTGATTACAGATCACATGGTGCTATTAACTGCACAAAGAACCTGTTAGTTTAATATTTCTTTCGGAATTCAAAAGGCTGAAAGGAAGGAGGGGTGAACCAGCGGAGCAGGGTTAGCAGATTTATAGACAGGGGAAGAGTAATGGGAAGGCCAAGTGAGGAAGAGAGAGAGTCAGCTTTGAAAATGATAATACTTCCATTGCCCACCGACTGGTAGATTTTTCATGACAAGGCGGGGAAGTGTCACCCTGTCAGACATGCATGGCATATGTGTAAGTGTGGGACCCTCATGAGGACGACGTGGATAAAAATTTTTTAGGTAAACATTGTCAACTTTAAATATTTTATTTTATTATTAACATATATTATTAATTTTTTTAAAAAATAATATATATTTATAATATGACCCATTAAATTTTATATATATTAGTTATTAAATAAAATACTTAAAATAAATATATCTACTTAAAAATTTCTGCCGAAGGAAGGGTAAAATAGTTTTGATGCTTATCTCACAAACTGGGTGTGAATCTCTAGTGTGGGCAACTATTCTGAATCTAATCACCCCTTTTAGTGTTAGCCTCTTTTCTCCACATTAGTAATAACTACAGAATTACTATACCACTAAGCAAATGAGGTAATCTGATCACCACCTAAGCTAGAATAATTAACCATGCAGCATTGAGATTCTGTAAATTGGAGTGAGGATTAATTTAGCACAAGTCCAAGAATAGAATTAACTTATTTTCTGTAAAAAAGATGCGTTTGATTAATCTAATATTTTTTAGAATCTTTCTCTGCTAATAGCATAACTGCAGTTGTTTTTAAACTATTGGCTCACCATTTATCTCACAAAAAAAATTACTTTTTTAGCATTTTGTTCTTTTCCTTGCAGATTTCTCCAATTAGGCGTAACACATGTATAATCATTCTTCTCCAATTAGGCGTAACACATAACACATGTATAATCCTCATCAGTAAAATCACAGATATATTAAAGTTTTTTTAAGGATAAGATTAAACTTGTATTTTATAGATGAATTATATATTAAAGATGAGATTACTTCTTTCTATCAAATCAAAGAGTGAGTGCATGTAAATTGATCATCTATTTATTTATCCTACTAATTAGGCTTAAACTTGGGGTATGTGCCCACTTATAAGCGAAATTACAGATACATTGTAAGTGCTTGAAAATGATATTAAACTTTTTCCTCTGCGTTATTCATGAATTTGACCATATAGATAAGTTGATGAAAGAGCATGTACCAGTCAAATAAGCCAGGTGTCATGAAAGTGATATCACAGATATATAGTGATTTCTTAAAATGAGATTAACTGATTAACTGCGTGTTTGTTTCAACTTCTTCAACTTCGTGCAAATGCTAACGTTCGTTTTGTTAAAAAAAAAACATTTGTTGTCACTTCCTTCAAATACTTCCATTAGCGTTGAGAATAATTGAAAACATGGGGATCAGAGAAATCTCCTACTTTATGCTTGTGAAAACTAACACAAGAAAGTTGAACTCCACATGGGCTGCTAGTGACCTTTCTGGTTTCTACGATAAAGCTTAGTCTGTTATGTATCTTTTCTCCTTTCCTTGCACCCACAGTTAGGTCGGATTATGAAATGCCTCTTTCTGGTTTTACCAATCAGTTCCCTCTTCCTCTGTCACATGTAGTGACTAAATCTTATATACAAAGAAGTGATGGGATAAGTTCAAACCTTAGAGGAGGCACTTGTTGGAAAAGTCTCCTAGTTGCGACAGTGTCTAAGGATTAGTTTCATAACAATATCAGATACCCTAATTAAAGACAAAAAAAAAAATTATTACCTTACCAAACTATGATGAATTGGCTAGGTAAATTTCTTCTTCAATCATATCAAAGCCAATCAGACCCAATTTTGAAGGAAACCTGAAAACCAATCCTTTCTAAACTGGGTTGTTCTCTCAACAGCTCATTTAAAAAAGCCTTTGACTTGATTTCTGCATCCTTTCGGGAAAATGCATAAAGAAGAGCTCCAACTTACTAGGTATATGTGGTAACACGTGGAGATGGCTCATCATTGTGCACTAACAGAAGCCTCCTTTTAACATCTCTCTGGTTATTTTGGTGACAGACCTCAACCACTCAATCCGAAAGATTAATGAATTTCACCAACCAACACATCTTCGACCTGATGCAAAGCTAAGCAAAGTCCAGCCAAAAAGGATTGCAACCCAAGAGAATTTATTTGGTTGACCTCAGTTGATTAACTTTATCCCTTTTATATAATCTAAAGGGGGAAAAGTAGATTTTGATCATGTGGGTGGGAGTGGGATTGTCTAAACAACGAATGGCTCCCTTCTATTGTTAGTTTGGCCGGTTAAGAATCATCCCGATGGTTGCTTAGCTTAATCAGTAAGGCAATCATACTCAACCAGTACAAAACATATATATCTGTTCACAATTCATAATTGCATTATGAAGTTTATGATATGATTTTTGGGACTATTGGTGTCCTGTCATTTGCTCAACAGTATCATTGCTTTAAAGTGGACACATATTCAGCTTGTGAAAAAACAATCACCCAATGGGAAGCTTACTTGTGTCCACTATGTTATTTTCAGTTAAAAGGAACTAAGCAGAAAGATTAATAAAGTTAAAAAAATAGGATCTGGTCTAAGGGCACCCTCAAGGGATAATGGGCATCATGGGATCGTAGCCATCAGTTTTTGATCAGTAAATTCTGCAAAATTCTTGAATTTTATTTTTCTTTTTGTCCATTAGAATTCAAACTACTCCTCCATATATAAGCAGTCTATCCCTGTCAGAACCATTATGTTACTCACTCCTAATGAATTTTAAACTTGGAAATTTTAAATTGAGCATTTGAACTACTCTCTGGTACTTAATTACCAACAATGAGGTGTCTAATTAAAACTTAAAATGTTCTTCTATTATATACATCTCAAAGCCAGAAAAGTTGAATCCCAAAATGCAAATTAAACCAAAAAATGAAAAGTTGAATCCCAGTCATTTATATTACTAAATAATGTGGGACATGAAATATACCTATAATCGTTGGCCCCGCTATGCATGCAGAATGTCTGCTGGTTCTCTGATAGCGGTTTTTTTTTTTTTTTTTTCTTTCCTCCCTCCTTAGATTTTAGCATGTGAACTTTGAATTGCTTTTGTAGCAAAGATCTTCAATTTCTGAATGATTGAATGTTAGACATCTCAACCACCAAAAACATTGAGCAAAAGTACAAATTATTGAGCAACATTAATACATCATATATTATTACATGAGAAGCATTATATATTGAGAATTGGCCGTCCACTTTGTAACCTCTATAGTCTTTGCAACACATTTACTGCAAACCCAACGAAAAGGGATGATGGAAAATAGTCGAGATACTGAAGTACATTGTTTCATCTCTGAAGGAACCTAATACCATAGTTATCAAGTTCGCAATACTCTCTAATACGCGGTACCATTACAGGTACACAGTTCTTCACTTCTTGCCAATATTTACCAAAAACTTCTTTATACTTAAAGTACCACGAATTTGTAAGCGGGAATTAATTGGCGGTTCGCAAGGTTTTGGGGGAAGCTGGTAACTATATGCCTAATACTAATGTAGTAATGTGCAGTACATTGGCCTATGAATCGATGACTGATTTGTACCTTTCCTCTATGCTTTAGGTCAACTAATGTGATAAACATTTAACCTAATAATAATTCACATATTAGATATTACAAAAAACAAAGAGATAATGGACATGGCACGCTCTGAGTAAAGGATATACTACTTTGTGATCTTAAATGGATGCGGGAACATGACCTTTCTTGTCTTAGAGTACGTTCAATATGGTCTACTTTTCATGCATGTCTCACCTAATGGAATGTGGAAAGTTGAATTGATATATGAGTGCAATAAACGTATGGGAGGGCACATGGGTGTGGGTCACAGCGTTTCTAAAACCACTTTTTCTGTGGGTGTAACTTTCAGAACAATAGAACAATTAACTGACAGTTTTATGAGGAGATATGTACATCAATCTTAAATGAATAGAAGTATAGAACAATCAATGCATGCAGTACCAATCATAAGATAAATTTTACTGAACCGTGGTGTGTTGGTGCTCATCTAACTAAAACGCAGCAGCAGCAATGTGCAATGCCGCCTCAATGGGAAGGACTTCCTCATCAAGAAGGAAGAAAAAAGGTGAGTGTGGGGAGTGAATTGATCCCATTTTCTCATTTCTGATTCCAATGCTAAACAATATTCCAGGAATCACTTCTTGATAAAATGTTCTTCACCCCTGTCATCACTTTCTTGGCTGCCTTGACGTTGTCAGGACCAAGCAGAAGTTATCCAACCCTTTCCACATGCAGATGTAAATCATTGTCATATCAACATATGCATTGCATCTGTGCACAGCTACGTGTCCTTCAGTAACCTGCAAATAATTCGTAAGTGCATAAGCTAAACCAAATTTATACGACAAAACCATTCAGTTCACTATTTGTCCTTCTACAGCCACGCATAGAGAGGATGTTGAAACTATTTTATGATCCTTTTTGTCGGCATTCATTAGGAATAGTTAGTTGCCATAATGAGTAAGTTCATTGGAGGAAAACTGATCATGTAAATTACTTTGGAGGGAAATGAGCAGCACACTGCCGTATTCAGTAAAAGATAATATATTTAAAATAACAAGTTGAATCAAAAGGGGAAAGGGAAATGAGGGGGAATGCTCCAAAAAAAAGTTGAAGCAGTTGGCATATGCATGATACAATAAAATTAATAACTTGGCACTCAAAATGCGCCTAATAAATGGACTAGTGAGAACAGATATTGGCTATGTCAAAGGAAGCAAGAATGTAAATGATATCCAATATCACTCTTTACTCAAGGTTCAAAATGATAGTATCATAATCAGTCTATGCATAAAGCTCAAAAATGAATTAGTAATAAAAATTACTTACATGTTTTCATAGAACTCCCTTTCACTATAATATTATTAAAAGCAATAAACCAAGAAGCAAGACTTGGGTTACCAGCAACACAGAGCATCCATGTCAGCTTGAAGAGTGGTAATGGGATAAGAACCACAGCCAATTTGGGCAATGACGCATGATGCCACTGAGGTTTGGTGAGCCCTAATGTCAACAAACAGTGGACCACTCCTGAACACGGGGATTTTATCTTTGCCAAATAGGTTCATGGAGATATTTTGCCAGACTAGCCTCTAAACATGATAAAAAAACACTACACTCCTTTATCATAAATTTGTTCATTGTATTGAAGCTAACAAGGAATATGTTAGAATCAATTAGGATTATCAAAATATGTAAAGAATCTGTTAGAATCAATTAGGATTGTCAGAATATGTAAATAATCAATTAGGATCATGTTAGAATCACGTAGATTATGTAATAGGATCATTACATTATTTCCTTTTTTATTGTACACAAGTATTATAAAATCCGATACAGAGGGTGGTGTATTTTTACTGACTCATTCTCTCAAAACTAAGAGTTTCTGCGATCCTTTCTCCTTTCAACATGGTATCTAGAGCCTAGGGACAGAAATCTAAAATTTTTTTTTTGCTTCCTCGCCGTCAGCCCTATTTTTTCTCTCTCTTTCCGTCGATTTTCTCTCTCTTCTTGCAGTTTCCATCTCAAATCTATGCATCTGAGGTGTGTTTCTCCCGCAACCAACCCGACCACGCTGTGCGTCTCTCCGAACCCGTCCCATCCTCGGAGCCGCGCTATCATCGGAGCTCCGACGCTCCGCCACGCGCCGATCACAGGAATCCGTCCAGTCCCTATTTTTTGCGCTCGTGCTAGCGCGTTTAGTCCTCTTTCCGGCCGCTGTTTCTGCCGAACACTTCTCTGTGTGTTTTCCAGTCAGATCCAGTCCTATCCACGTGGTTTCTGATCTTCCAATGGGTGTTTGGCTTCCCAACCTCCGCAACCGCGTCGTAATTTTTGTTTTTTCTTTGGTCTTCCGCTTTCACTTCAGGTTCATGTTTTTCTGGTTTCTTGCAGTTCTGTGCCCATCATGTCCACCTCTGGTACTCCTTCCTTCACTGGAAAGTCGAGTATTTTCAGTTCTGTAATACCGAGATCTCCCATCATCCACTACTAAACCATTTATGGTTCCAACTATCTGCATTGGGCTCCAACAATTGAACTCTAGTTTAAAGGTCAAAATTTTTTTATCATCTCACAAAGAAAGCATCTGATATTCCTACGACTGATCGAGACACTTAGGAGGCAATTGATGCTCAACTTTGAGTCTCTTTGGAACTAACATTGATCGTGAGATTCTTCCTCTTTTTCGACCATATCAGACTTGTCCATGAGGTGTGGACTAAATCCAAAATTGCCTACACTAATGATATTCAGTGCTTCTTGGGTTTATTTCTGATATGCTTAATATTCGCAAACAAGACAATTCAATGTCCGCTTTTGAAGTCATATCAGAGTGTTCGTACCAAGTTCACTGAACTTCTCCCTATCACTGCTGATATTGCAACGCAGAGACCAATTATGACAAGTTGTTCATGCTTCTCACATTGGCTAGTTGCCTCCTGACCTCAAACTCTGTTCGCCAACAATTGTTGGCTAGTGCGTCTATTCCCTCTATGGAGGATGTCTTTGCTCGGCTATTTCGAGTTACTCAGTCTATCCCTACTCCAGCTGCACCTATTGGTTACTCCTCTGTTCTAGCTTCTCAATCCACCATTACTGCTACCAGTTCTGGGTCTCATGGTCGTGGCAAAGGTCAACGTCCACAGTGCACTTATTGTCCGCAAGCTTGGCCACACTCGTGAACGTTGCTTCAAATTTCATGGGAAACCTCCTTGCACAGCTAATATTGCTCATTCAGACTCTTCTATTTGGGCATCTGACTCTTCGGACGTGTCCACTGTCACTATCCCAGCTGCTGCCTATAAGAGTTATCTAGCGTATCAGGCTGCTCAGTCATCGAACCTCTGCCTCCGCTTCTTCTAACTGGTAATTCTATTGCTTGCTTGCCTCACCCATTCTTCTCTTGATCCATGGATTTTAAATTTTGGTGCCTCTGATCACATATCTGGTAACATTAGTCTTTTCTCTCATCTTTGTCATTCAACTTCCCTCCCTATGGTTACCTTAGCCAATGGTTCTAAAACTATGGCTAAAGGTCTTGGTTAAATTTGTCCTCTACTCTCTCTAACTTTGATTCTGTCTTTTATGTTCTGGTTGTCCTTTTCAATCTTTCTTTATCAGTAAATTAACCAGCTCTCTTCATTGTTCTGTTACCTTCACTAATAATTCTGTTCATGTGCAGGACCGGGATACGGATGGATGATTGCGAAGGGCGTGAGTCTCACGGCTTTACCATCTTACCATACCTTCATCACCTGCTGCTTTTACTTCTGTTTTCTCCTTCTCTCCCCACAGTTGCCTTGATCCTAGTATCTCCAAACTTCACGCATGGTTCCTTATTGTCGTCTTTATCATCTTTAGCTTTGTCGTGTCAACTTGGGAAAATGTTCGTACTCGTTTCCCAAAAGTGTCAATAATCAGGGGCTGTGTCCCCTTTTGATTTAATGTTTACGGATGTTTGGGGTCCTGTCGTGTTCCCACAACTATGGGATATCAGTATTTTGTAACTTTTATTGATGACTTTTCCCTATGCACTTGGTTATTTTTAATAAGAGTTGTGCTGAGATCTTTTCTGTTTTTCAATCTTTCTGTGCTGAAATTCGCAATCAATTTAATACTTTATTCGCATTTTACGTAGTGATAATGCTCGTGAATATTTTTTCTTCTTTTACCTCTTTTATGGCTTCATAAGTATTCTTCACCAGTCCTCTTGTGCTCACACTCCACAACAAAATGGTATTGCTGAGTGTAAAGAATCGTCATCTCATTGAAACAGCACAAACTTTACTTATTCATAATCATGTCCCTCTCCGATTTTGGGGTGTGCAGTTCTCACTGCTTGCTATTTGATTAATCGCATTGTTCTCTGTTTTAAAATAAATCAATCCTTCATCTATTCTGTTTCCGTCTCAACCATTGTATTCTATTCCACCTCGTGTTTTGGTTGCACTTGTTTTGTTCATAATCTAACCTTGGACAGGACAAAC